>JAHQIW010003002.1:0-36378 GCA_019055375.1 Parelaphostrongylus tenuis
TGTCCTTTCATTATTATTTGAGCCAACTTGACATGTGGTCTAATAAGGGCTCTTGTACAGCCCGATACACGTGTTTTGTCCCAACCAGTCGGGCAGAACCCGTCGTCTTTCGATACTTTTATGGTCATTTTTTTCTCAGGAACTCTGCTCTCTTACAGGGAGTTATCGAAGACGGCGTTTTACACTCTATGTCAAGCGAAATTTTCACCTAACCCAGAATGTTTTCGCACTCGATTGCTCGCTACCTGGTATTTTTATCATATTATACCATATCATATTATCATATCTTGTATAAAAACACCACTCATTCTTTTCTCACGCCAGAACTGCTTGATGGCCTTCGCTCATTGAATGAATTCGATAACCTATCAACTTTTGTGCGACGCTTCTTGCCTTTCTGTCGTCAGTGATAAGTTAGCCATATAACAGTTATATGATGTGCCAAGGCGATGTCTGTTATTGCTAAGTTTCTGCATGGACACGTTGATTTGTCACGCTCACTTCTACACCCTCAACAAAAAACTGCTTTTACTAAAATGAACCGATAAACAATGGTGATTTCGATATTCTATGACAAGTGTGTGCAATACTCAATTACATGCAATCTCTTCTTCTTTGTTAATTACTTTTGGACTTCAAAAGACAACAGCATCAGCTTGCTGGTTGTATTTCATTACGTTGATGACTGCACGTAAATCTCGGTAACTTCCATTCTTACGAGACTCCGATTTTCTTCCAAGCATATGGGCCATTCATGATTCACGCTCCCTCACATTTTTGACGCATTTCAGCTTTATCACTCGTTATTTTTTACACTTCTACTTCACTTTATTTCAAATGCCGACTTAGCAACTGATAGAGCTTCAGGTCGATTAAGTAATAATAAAAGATGAAATGCTAACGCTTTCAGCATTGATCGATCCGAGGGATGCGCAGTGCATTTGGTTTTGTTGAGCATCGTTCAATGTAATCGAACGCAAATCTGGCCTTTATAATCGCAGTATTGTAACGCCATATCAAGTCACTGCTGTCCTCTGAGTCAGGTGTAGTACCATTTTGTCGATGCGGAGGCATGTAGAGTTGGTGAGTTCAGGTAAAAGGATTGGACCAACGATCACTTGTGTATGGCAGAGCACCTTTAACCCTGTCTGTCTAATTGTGCTACACAAGCACATCTTTGGTATTTCACTCATGTTGGCTATCATCCCAATGATCGCCAAGTGACTAGAGCGAGCGACAATGAAATTTTAAATCTTTCCTATCGCCTTAAAGAGTAGCCTAGCGGGCTTCCCTCGTTGTAGGGAATCGTTTAGCATCATGTCTTTCTTCTAGGCTTTGACGAGGATAACGTTGGGCCGCTGTTTTTCTGTTGTGCGTTTGATATCCCTAATTATCCATCTGGTAACAGCTATCGTCCATCGATTGTCATGATAGCGTATCATGTGTCCGGTCGACCTTGTCTTCGATAGCTTGGAGCGCAAAACGGCGTCTTCAATGTTCCACCGTTGACATGGGCCAGAACATGGATTTTTTCTCTCATTAGAGAGATAACAGAATACTTTTCGTATCGACTTTTCAAGTGGGCGCTCAATAAAGTCGTAATCCTTCATCGCGCCTACTTAGCGGCCACTTTCTGTTGCATATTTTGAATCAAGGAGAATCATTTAGGGGTAAAGGTGGGTACGGAAGCGGATGTTCATTTTTATCCGCACCACATCGCTGATGTGCTTAACGCTCCTCACTTTACTCGCTTTCTCCTGCTCGATTCTGGAGCTGGGTCGCTCATCATATTGACTTTCTGACTTGATTAAACGCAACTGGAGCATTCAGGGCTATTTTCTGTTCAAAGTTAATGAGGTATTTAGAACCTATTCTTTCCTTATGAGCATTGTTTCTGTGGATATGGTCGAGGAGCTCATCCGACGCAGTGGTTAGAGGTGGCTCTGCGTCGCACCCAAGTTCGATAATTCGATCTCGCGCCCGTTGCCCATTAAACCTTAACATCTCTACGAGCTCAGTAAGTTGGTACCAGAGTTTTCTACAAAGATAAGCAACGCTGATGTGATACACGGTAGGCCACCGTGAGTCATTGTACAGGTCAGATATGCATTAATTACCTCAAACGAACTTAGAGATTGAAGACGAATGCACGACGCATCCCTCAGGGATGATCAACGTCAAGAAACTTTATGGTTTTATCTTGTATAGTTGAGAACCGATCCCTCTGCAAGCGCTATCAAAGTAGGTAAACTTCCTTCTTCTTATCTAATGCATGGTGAAAGCGAAAGTGGTGTGCTTGTCGGATATCAATTTTCACGTCTCTTAGTGTGTTTGGTGTGACCTTCTAAGGGGTAGAAGCGAATAATTTCGGTGATAAGGTAGCCTGATCAGAATGCTCTTCCGACGCCGATTTTGATATTGATAGAACGGATAGATTCTTAGTTGCGAAACTTTATGAGCTCAAGAAAAATGCTTATGTATTGTGTGAAAACGCCCTGTGAGAAATAGATAGAATAATCCTCTATTCTCGCAAGGCATCATTAAGTCTTGTTATCGTTGATTTTTCCTAAATACTGAATCTCTGTCAAAACCGTGCTTGATCAGATAACTCTTTCTCCTTCAGCATTCTGTCAATGCTGTTTAGGACGACTCAAGCGAAGGGCTTATAGAACACAGACAGCAAGCAGATTGGGCGATAATTGTCGATGTCCGGGGGATCTTCTTCTCTGAGTAGTGACAAAGTTACAATGGTCTTCCTTGCTTTCTGACAGGTAACATGTGAAGGGCCCCGCCATTGTGTCAACGAGAGAATTTTGGAAAGTCTCCAGATTCTACTTATCCTATCCCGACCAAAATTCATCACCACCGAAATGGTAGGCCGGATAAAAATTCAGCCTTCTTTATTCCGTATGGCGGCAAAAGTACGTGGTTATCGACGAGATCGAATAGCAACCGCAGATAATCTTCTCCGTTGCTTTTCTAGAAGCTGTGAGTGTTTCGGCTAAGCATAGAGCTTGCTTTGGTGTCTTCTCTTTCAATTGTCTATCGTTCCCTGTAGCGTTCTACAAGTTTGTACTGGGCTGGAAGGTGCCTGTGGCTCGTGCGATTCCATGTGAACCTGTCAGCTCAAGTTATCTTAGAGATAGACATCTCTTTGTAACTTTCGCACTCTCGGCTTTCACAATACTAACGTGATGTCTGATAGCCGGTTGTATTACTCGTGCTGTTGTCATAGTTGTCACTTTCCCATCTTTTGAGAGAAGATTAACCATATGAATAATTCTTGGTTACGATAGTCTTGAAATTTCATTGTTCAAACTTATCGGTTTCTCTTCCTTAACCGCGAAATATGAAATGTTGCGCGAAGAAGACGATGCACAGATTTTGAGCAACAGTGTTTTTAACTGAGCGAAACCTTCGATTATTTCTGATGTAGTCCACTTCTTTATAGTACTGTCCATTAGAAGCGAGACTCTCATGCCTACCGTTGAGAGGTGGGGTTTGGAAAGGTGGTGTTGCCATGGACGTTTTCGATCTTCATGAAATTAAGCCTTTCATTCTGCTTCCCTGCGTCCCGGGGTTACGATCTTCAAGCGTTCTTCTAGGTCCAGTTTCTATGCTTAAATCGTAAACGATGACTTAGAAGATTGTTGTTTTCTATGTGAAACTTTTCTACGCCCATATAGAATTCTTCAACTTCGGTCTTCGTCATAATTTGATGATGGTGCGTAAACAACGAAGGTGGTCACGGTTGATATTGACCCATATCGTAAGAGGTCGGTCCGCGTTTTAAATGCTTTGAATATATTGATGTTCATAACTAAACGCGCTGAAAAGGACACCAACTCCTTCGTCCGAGAAACAGTTCCTCTTCGATGTCATAGACAGTGTGATATGGGTAGCGTTTTCTCGTCTCATCAAGATCGATGGCATCGTACCATTTACTTCTTGTCTATATTGTCAAGTCCTATGCAGATAATTCGTATTCAGATGCACGTATGTTATACATAAAGATCTTCACCTCAGTCGTTCGCTGATTAGGCAGCTCAAAATGCTTGCAAAATCTCGAAAAGCCCTTCCATACTCTTCGTTGCCAAGGCTACCGTATCGGAGGTGTTTCTCAGATAGTAGAGTGAAGCCCGTTTTCTTTACTGTGCTCAGCCTTTCCATATCCGGCGCATGGCTTACTGAGTTCCAAACGTGGAGTTGAGTACTCACAGGCAGCTTTCCAGCTTCTCCCAGAGGAACTGCGAATATCGCATTTATTGGGTGACTCTAACCGCCTTCCATGAACTTCCCAGCAGCTTGGTTGCAGACTTTCGCTCAATTTGACTTTTTGAAGAAGAAGGATTTCCCAAAATGGCACTCCTGAGAGGCCATCGTCTGAATCTGTGTCTCTGGGAGGCTCGGGGTAACTTTTGATGTGTGTTCAATTTCCCCTGGAGACGCTCCATGTGCCTTCATAGCTAACCGGGAGGTCTCTCGGTGAGGGAGATTCGTGGTATTATGGCGTATTATGTAAAGACATTGAATCAAATTAAGATCATGTTTGGACTGTTTTTTCTTGAAGTGAGCAATCTGTAAATCATTTATGTTCAACACTGTAATGTATAAAATAAATGAAAATTAACGAACACAACATTAGCCTTTAGAGGAAATATACCTGGCGACAACTGGTACAAAGCGGGAGATCTGCTTGCGGACTGTGGTAAAGATGGCGCTAAAGAAGTTCCACATTTTGACACAGGACTTTGTGAATTATACACTTAGACACTATTATTGATGTATTTAAGTTTGATAAAATAGTTTACGATTTCCATATTATCAAAGTGTGAAGTTCTGCAGTGGTTTATTTGACATACATCATCTGTTCAGTAGCCAGTTGTCAGGTGCGACTGTATAAAAGGTTCCTTTGTGCTACAAATATATTAGGTTAGAAAGATAATGTTGGGACACTTTAATAACAATGAGATAACTCCCATGCATATCATGAGATCATTACAGTTTCTAAGTGGGATTTTCCCACTAATATCCTGGATATTAATCGTCTTTATTTTCACTTTATTACTAACGTGTGCCATCTGCAACGATACGATCAAAGTTCGTGTTTTATTGCATCATTATTGGAGAGGAGAATCTTCTTGCACAGCGAGCTACAGTCGATGAAATCAACAAAGTTGAAGGGGAAGACAGAGCAGGCAAACATGCTGCTGGACACTGGTTTCAACGTTTTCAGTGCTAGAGATCTTGACCTCAAAGACAATCCTTTTTGAGGATGCTCAACAAAGATGAAAAACGAAGATGCTTTGACCGCTGCTTTAGAGATGAACCGTTGCCAAGTGCTCTTGAATTGGCAGCCGATTTCTATAGCCTTTATTATGAAGAATAGATATTATTGTTTTTGTTCGAAATTCATGCATAGATTTTTAATTATTTTACAAGTGTTCCAGAACCTTCTTCACAGCCAATAAAGCCTAAGAATCTGGTTTATCACCAGACACTCTGTTTCTCGGATAATCCAGTGACCATAGAGGATGAGATACTCGTAACCATTCGAGAAGGAGTACAAATGTACCGCGATTATGCTATGCAAATTGAGCGTGGTCATAGATAGCAAAAAGAAAGATTCTCAAATGGAACATTTAGTAGCTATGATATTATAAAAGGGGAGAGGGACGGGGTCGAGATAAAGAGGGAAAGCAGGGTAAAGATCGAGTGATTAGCAATGCAAGCCATCAAGAAGCAAAGATTCTAGTTCGAATCCCTCGTCCACACTATCTTCCATTCAATCAGCGAGTACCTTCAAAACGCGTTGACTTGGGCTTTTTCTGAGATTGCAAAGTGATTTATGCAAGTAGCATCCTACGTCATTCTTGAAGAAGGCCAAAATCCTTAGACAGCGGCTGAAACGACACACGAAATGTTTAGAGAGCTAAATATAGAATTTATGCAAGGGAGCGAAAATATCGTCAGATGCAGTGGGATCAGCAAAGCAGAATGTGATGACGAGTCGTGTGTAAAAAATGTCACAGTGTCTACTTCTTGATTGCAATTTCCTCTCATCTCTTATCATACCCAGAAATAACCGCTTCGGTTGAGAATCGAACACGAGTGAACTATTTATCAGAAATGATGCGAATTTAGCATGTCATGCCACGCGAAGGCATTCGTCGTTAGCAAGACTCTGTGTCATGAATGTCTTCTCATGTGTGTTGATAGCGTTTGTGGAAAATCATACACGCCGCTCTTATTGGGTCAATATTTGATGAATGAAGTAAAGACAACAGATTAGTTTTTTTATTAGAATTAATAAAGTGAATTAAATTGGTTCAATGACGTAAAAACAATAAAGCCATCACTTAGAGGTTGGAAGGAGGTCGTCCTACATTTATAGGAAATTTAACTACACAAATGTTATAACCTGCAACATACGTAAAATCTCTTTATACCAGGTTCATCATCTTAGAATGTATGATGGCAACAGGTTGAACCTGAATAATGATTTACGCTTGAAAGTGAAGTAGAGATGTTCCGAGTCGATTGGCCAATGCAGCAGTTGAAATAGCGGTTCAGTGGATTGTTGTAGTTGTTGAGAGTGTATTTGGTCACGTGGGTTTCTAAGCAGCACCTCAAACTTAATAATTAAGCATTCATGCACATAACACATCATCAGAGCATCGATAAATAACAACGAAAATGACAAATGGTATCGGCAAGTAATGGGTTTGTACCACAAGGAGTAGCCG
Source organism: Parelaphostrongylus tenuis (assembly GCA_019055375.1). Classification (NCBI taxonomy): domain Eukaryota; kingdom Metazoa; phylum Nematoda; class Chromadorea; order Rhabditida; family Metastrongylidae; genus Parelaphostrongylus; species Parelaphostrongylus tenuis. Next base: position 6,747 of record JAHQIW010003002.1, read on the forward strand.
TCATATGGAGAAATCACAGAGTGAGCTACGGTAGAGAGAGAGAGAGAGAGAGAACTACAATAGGGAGCAAGTTACGGTGAAGAGTAAGGTACGGTAGAGGGTGAGCCACGGTAGAGAGTGGGGAGATCAATCACGTTGACGAACTAAGTCTTGAAGGCTCCTTGAATGCCGTCCCGAGCACTTGGTGTGAACTACGCAGATTGTATGCTGTGAAGCCGGAGTCACATTTCCTTTGTGGGCAACGTCACTGGGTAAACGCTACTCGTTCGTTACTATTGAGAAGCACATATAGCACATATTAGCTCTATTATCGACCACTCTTTTGTAGAACCGCTTCAAAACGATATAATCTGATAAGGATATAACATGTTTGATCTGTTAGGTCTAGTGCTGTGACACAAGCGACTGTTCAAAACATCTTATATCCTTATCAGATTACTTTTTAGCGGTGATATATAATCTCTTTCAGAATCTTGAGAGCATTGTTGTGGTTGGTAAGTCAGAGTCATATGCACGTTTCGACGGTGTCACCTGCTTCATTAGTGACCCCACGCCCCACACTGAACTCCACTTTATGGCAGAGACGGGGAGAATTAATTATGGTGATAGCATGTGATATTGAATGCTTGCATAAATAACGTCTCCTCATCCTTGCTATAAAATGGGATTCAGTGGTGTAAGGAGTGAGTCACTAATGAAACGGGCGATCCGTCGGAACGTGTGTATGACTCTGACGTACCGACCTCGAAAAGGATCTAATTATTCTCATAGACTGTTGAATGTTCAAAGCTGCGCTCAAAAGCGGAACAGTCAAGGAGATATGTTATGATGCTTTATAAGTATACATCTAAAACTATTAAGTAACATGATAGTGACGTTGCAATAGGATATTCTAACGAGTGATAGCACAGCGGTGGCATTGGTGATGTAGTGGTAGCACACGCTCCTGGTACCGCTGAAAGGCGCATACAACTCCAGCCTGATGTCGATTACTTTTTGCATACCACTCAGTATTCTTGGATGTATCTTTACAAATTATATTACTTCTGAGAGCGGTAAAAATAAAGAATTTTTTATTGGATTATGCTTTTCGAATAGCTGTCAGCATGACTGGATTTGATGCCGATACGCGCTTATCAGGCCAAACTTGTTAAGGACTGCTTGCTAACGGCTATGATGAGATATGTCGTAGAAAGAGTGATAACAGAGCAAATCACTCACTAGTCTTAGATGCTGCCGGATATATTAACCAGAGAAAACAAATGTGTTTCAACACAATTAACAGGTAACAAGGATACAAAATATCCTGTAAATGATGGCATCGCTGATTGTGGACCTTCATTCGAGCTGTGCTCCACAAACGAGAAATCAACTTGAACGCCAACGGAGACTGGGATTAACAGTGAGGGCGAACAACTGCGCACAGTGAGCTCGCACCGTCGGCTTTGAAAAAGACGAACCAAGGATATAATATGTTTTGAGTTGTTAAGTCTAGTGCTATACAAGCACTTGTTTCGTCTTATTGGGACTCAATAGTCGCATTCTTCCTCGGTTCAGCCGATCTCCTGAGGTTTAATAATCCTCTTTAAAGGAATCGACGCCGAGTTATAAATCACTCTAAGTCAGGTGATGGAGTCACCTGACATTGTGGTGGCAGGCAGTGGAGCTCGTAGCTAGTACCATGAATAAAACCTTTTCTATCGACCGCTTTTTTATAGACCCGTTCAAAATGATATGATCTGACAAGGATTCAACATGTTTTCAGGTTAGGGCTACTGCTATACAGGTTCTGATGAGTCCCAATAGGACGAAACAGATGATAGCACTAGACCTAACAGGTCAAAACTGTTATATCTTATCAGATTATATCATTTTGATAGGTCTATATAATAAAGCGGTCGACAGAAAGACGAAGACGTCAAAACGTTAGACGATAAATTTAATTTATCAGCCGCATGTATTAGCTGATTCATGAAGAAGTCATTATTAGGCGATATGATGAGATTGAACGATAGATGACTTTTGTAATATCTAAGTGAGCTTTCTCACCGTGTGGATATAGTCCGTAGTGCTAAATCCTGTCCGAAACCCATGTTGTTTGCATGAGTCTCCTTCGTCCAGTGTTATATCAGCACGGTCAAGGACGTCGCTAGTAAAGAGTTCACAGACTACAGAGAGAAAGCATATTGGCGATAGTTGCCGATATCGTGAAGGTTTTTCTTTTTGAACAATAACACTGCCTCTTTGTTTTCCACTAACTATAAACCTTGCAATATGGAAGATATCTGTGTGAAGAGCCGAGCCAGTGTGCTGAAAAAACTGGCGAGAGCTCCTTCAAGTGTTCCGGTCTTAACGTTTCTGGTCTAGGTGCTATTCGATTCTTCGCCGACAAAACAGCAAGTAACATTTTGGTAGAGAGAAATATTGAAAACACTGAGCAGTAATCGCGTATCTTCTCCCTGATATTCTTAATTGCCATTCTAGAAAATGTAACTGTTTCGCCTAAGCGTTGAAGAGCAACCACCTTGGCTTTGCGGTTGCGAAGCTTCGTGGCTTTCCAATGCTTTTTCCAGCATCTGAAGCTTCGGCTATCACTGCTGCTCTTCTCTTTCCACGATCTTTTTTATCGCTTTCCTACAGCATTTTATGTGCTTTAAATGTAAGTTAGAGGTAGATTCTGACTCTTGCGAGCCCACGTTCACGTATCAGCTGGATTGTGTTTCGGAGCAAGCGTCTTTTAGTGACTTTCAAACTCTGAGCTTCTCAGCGCTACCTGGATGAGCCAGTCTCAGTCTTTGCCGAATTTGCTTGAGTAAATTCCAATTTAGGTTAACTTTAAAATTTTGCTGTTTGAACTTAACGGCTCTGCCTCGTTTTTACGAAAAGCGAAATGTTGCACAAAGCAGAAGATGGTCTGATCTTCTGTAGAAACTTGGAACAATGGCAACATCGGCTAGACTTGGACCTTTTCTACTCCATTGTGGTATTTTGCTTACGGTATTCTTCACTTGATAGATTCCCACGTCCACTGTGAGATTAGGGTTTTTTGAAATTGTGAGTCACTATGGACGGCTCTGATTATCGTGATAAATCTAGATATCCCCTCCACATGCCCATTTCTAGTATAATCCGTGGATCCCAATGCAATGTTTTCTAAGCTTTGTTCTAGGCTCATTTTTGTGTCGGAATCTCCAATGATCTTTGAAGATGTATGGTTATACCTGAAAAATTTTCTAGGTTCATATAAACATTACCATCTTGTCTTCGTCATAGCTTGATGTTTCTAATATTCGACGGAGTTGGTCAAAGCTAGTATTTATTCACACTGCTTCAATCGTGAGCGTCCATTTAGGGTTGTTAGTTGTTCGAAGGAATAGATATTTAAGATAAACATGCTTTGAAGGGAGTACCAACCACCACTTTAATCGCATGGTTCAAGAAATAATTCTTCTCTGTTGTCATAGTCAACGTAAACTAGATGGAACCTATCGTGTAGCCAAGCCAATAACGTAGTACCCTAATCTCCTTCTCTGTATTGACTGATCCTCTACAGAAGATTTGTATGAAAGTGAACATGTGTCATAACTACAGATCGTCACTACGACTGGTTGCTGATTTAGACCCTAGAAGGTCGTGTAAGATTTTTGCAGACTCTCTGTATTCTTCCTAACGCTGCCATAGTGAGGACCCTTTAAGTGTCAGGGAATGGGGCCTATTTTCTTTACATTGTTTAGCTCTTTATACTCAACGTAGAAGGGCACCGCGCTACTGAGGAGCCTGCAGGGGCGAAACAACAGCTGCTTAGTACTGTATAAGTGCTGTACCAAACCTCATAAAGATTCAACTTGTTATCAGATTATTAGATTGCTATTTGTTTTTTGAGACACGTCTATACAAACAGTCGAGAGTAAAGGTATGCTTATTCTACCAACCATAAACGCTCGACTGTGGTCACTGCAATGTTGGGGATAATGTCACTAGACATGCGTTGAATTAACAATTCGGCATCGATTCCTTCATATGTGGAATAAATCTCTTACAGGAGATCGTCTGAAGCCAAAGGCACCGTGTTACTGAGGAGACTGCAAGGGCGAAAAAGCAGCTCTCTATTACTGTGCAAGCGCCGTGTCAGATCTCATAAAAGGCTCAAAACATGTCATCACACATTCAACGTATAGTTTTCGATCTCTAAAAGTGGAGGCTGGAGACTCATGGGTACTTTCTGTTCTTTTAGAAAAGGCTAGAGAGGAGTTTATCTTTGACAACTCCTGATCGCCCCCTCCCCGTTCCCTCCAAGAACTTCCCAGCTGCTTGATTGTATCGATCGCGAGGCATCGATATTTGTGCTACAGGAGTAAGCAAAGTTAATTCTCGTTGGCCAATATGAGTTGAAATTGATAGCTTTTATTTTGATCAATTAAGATGTGCTTAAGCTTACTATGATCATGTAGTGATCTAAGACTTTACGGTCTCATTGAGTCTGACCCCCTATCCACGACCTGGGACGCGCCACATGCCTTATATGCGAGATCCGTGGCCCAAGCGCAACATCATTATGAAAATCGTATGATTTCTTCTATGAATTAACTATAACCACGAGGACGATAACCGAACTTTGAATGAACTGTGGAGAAGACGAAAAGGTGGAGATGCTAGACGAGTGAAATTTGTCTACCAGTCCTTTGATAATAGTTAACTGTGCGGTGAAAACAAAACATAATTAGTGGTTTCTTTATTTCCTTAATTTTTTCCTTACTCATTCCCTCATTCCCTTATTCAAGATATGCTCCACCGAGAAGATTCGATTCTAACAACAACGTAGAGGAAGACCACAACGAGGACGAACGTCGGTGGACAATCGACACGACTTATCGGTTCTAAAATGACGAAGACGTTAAAGCATCAAACGAATAATGTTTTTTTATCAACCTCGTGGCTTTGTCTGATTCAGATTTGACTGGCGAGTTCGATGTCATAGCATGGCCGTTTTCGAAATGGAAGCTATCTTCACTTCATCAGTGTGTGCAGTAGAAAATCATTTTATTTCCATGTAAACTAATAAGTACCATTCGTATCGTTCAAAGTGATTATTGTTTGTGAGAGTGCCTCTATCGTCTCTAGTGATGACAGGTAATGCTGTTATTACTATATTTGTATCCAGTTGCTACTTAAATTTATGAGCTTTCTATAATGAGAGAATGAGTTTTCCCATATCTAAGTTAGGTCGTCTTTGAAACTGTTATATCATCATAATAATTGTGTAAATGATTTGGACGTAAACGAATTACCTTTCTTTCTTGCAAGCTGATATCATTTTGTAAGTTTTAATGGGCATCGAGTACGATTATCACCTGCAGATGTAAATGATAAATAGCATTTAGTGGTATGGTCAGACCGCTAAGAAGATAGAGAACGGATGCTCACAAACATAGGTGAGATATTACGGGTAGCGAACTTTTTAGAGGATCTTTGGTCTAAGAAACAGGGGTGATAAATATTTAAGCACATGCATTACTTTTAGAGACTGTTTTGTAACCGACAGGAGAGAATCTTCATCTTTTCACGGCGCGTAAAGTTTGCTATGTTTTTCGTATATCTTACCACACTCACTGCTGCCATCTGTTTTTTATTACGAATTTAGCTACTGTCATCTCTATTCGATCGACGTACATGGATTTCGGCGTATGGCTGTTCTCCAGCCAAAACTGAGAACGCTCCAGCATATGCGGTGTCACTATCACCTCTTATTTTGTAACATTGCACTTTGCATGCACTTTGTGACCATCGTCGATGTGTAGCGTCGTGGGCTCACTCGATCGCAAACCCATATACATGGAACGTCACTGATTTGAAGATCTGTAGAAGCATTATGTCTCACTGTCCTTCAACCACGTTAACTGACATCGACTTTTCGCCATCGTATCACTGGAGATATATTGCAGAAAATTTGTTATCAGTATTTGTTTGTTACTGTTTTCGTATACCATATTTATCTACTGAACTTTGACGTTTTCCATACTGATCACATTATTATCTGTTTTTCTATACCTATGTTTTTCATGCCGCCAATTTGTTATTGTTGTATTGATACTCTCATTTCTAAAGGCTTAAATCAGTCAACTGTGAAGTAGGGCTGTGAAATAATAAATGCCGTTTTAGGAGGGGCGGTCTTTCATTACAGTATCGACCAATCAGCCACGAAAAACGAGGTTTTACAATCAAAAATGCTTGATCAATATTTAGATCCTTGATTTCCTGCATAACGATCACATTTAACTTCGGTGATCTTCATTCTTGTACGAAATTCCTCACTGGAACTGAATTATATAGTTGTTCAAAGTACAGTACTTAGCAAGCTGTACGTAGTGGACACTAGGCTCATATCGATAAGTGTCAGCGTTTCATCTGAAACCTAAGTGCAGATGTTTTTCATAGGCTATCTAACAGTTATATTCATGGTAAACATCGTCATGAGGATTTGAAACTAGCCATCAAAATTATTACCAATTTTTGAAATCATAAAACATTCAATACAAGACGTTACGTCGTTCCAACAAGACCTTGGCGTCGTTTTGTGGATCAGCAAGACATTCGCTGCTTTCTGACAAGGATTTTCTCGCGTAAGTATTGATTCTGAGATACATTTCTGTGCGTGGATAGTTAACTTTATCGAACATTATAGAGATCACTAAATGTTTATTTAGTCCCTACAATGAATTACGGCAGTCCATCGATTTATCTAGTTGATTTCTGTGTCCTAAATAAGTTGGCATAAGTTGCCGACTCCGGAGTTTGAAAGGTTTGGTGAGCCGTAGACGACTGGATCGACACCACGGGCCACCAATTTTCCAGCACCAATGTTAGGCGTTTGGCTAGCCGATTGCATGAATTCAAACCAACGATCATGTGTTAATTACAGAGCGCTCTAAACGACTATGTTACCTATATTCATCGTGGTCAGTTGAAGTACTAGCTAGAACTTTTAGTTGCTGCTGATCTTGTTCCGCTACTGTGCCCTCGTAGAATAAGTCGCACGCATTTCATTTCAACACCCAGAAGCACGACATAGTGCACCGTAGAGTCAGCAGGTATAAAACTGAGTTAAGAATGTAAGTTTTGATGAGTACAAAATATATGCGCAAGAGTGTAGCATTAGTGCATCAAGATATACAGAATTGTTGGGTAATATACACAATATGGAAGTTCATACGAAGTTGCACCCTAGTATCACCCTTATCATGGACTCGTGCTGATCACTACACTACTGAGGCTTTGCTGTCACTTTCCGTCATATAAAATGTCGAAGGTGTCAGCAAATAATCTCTCGGGTGAACACATATCGTTCTTGAACCCAGTAAGCTGGCAGCCTCTGGATATATTGAATGCCTCCGATAAGGGTGAAACGCGGATACAGCTCTCTCCTGATGCTCCGAGTTTTCCAAATCACTCTGCATTCTTGGATGTATAACTACATCATCATGGCATTGCTGTCAAGAAGCAATAAAGTGAAAAATTCTTGTATTATGATAATTTCATATTCTTTACTTTTGGCACTTTATTTGATCCGTCATCACAGTGTTTTTTTTCACTGTGCAGATCTCAGTACTTCTAGCATCCAGTTCGGTTTTCGTTTTCTTCTTGAACGAAGTAGAATACTGGTTGAGCGAGCCTTCTTGCAATCGCGAGGATAGCCTTGCTGTGGGTTCCATAGAACGTTGTTGTTGACTGCCGGAGAGAAGTGTGGGGGGAGGGGAGAGGGTGGAGGTGGAGCTTGGCTCCACGCGCGCCATGACTTAAATCACAACCACTCGGCCACGCGGCCCCAATTTCATGTTCACAGAAGGCACATGGGCGAACAAGGTTAAACAGGGTAAAATGTTAGGGTCGTGAAAACGGAATAGTGGGAAAGCAAACGTTCACTCACTCTTTTCTGAGAAAACGTGAATGAACGATCCGTAACCCGTCTTTGCACCCACGAACACGACTAGACTTATAGAATAAATAAAGACAGTTACCAGTTGCATCAACACTCCAGAGTGAACGTTCTCCGCAGCTGGTCTGCTATCGTTATCCATTTCGATATTGTCGGTGCTGGTATTCGATTCATCGGCAATCGTCTTTCATGCTTTGTACTACTGTTATGATGAATTCATTTGCCAAACTCTAACCTATTTTATGCAATCTTCGTTGCATTGCAATTTAGTTGATAATCACAATGGCGTGGCTAACGGGTTTCAACTACCTTTTTGTGATCGTCGTTCTGTCGTTTGGCTTGAAGGAAAAGAAAAGAACATAAAATGGGGCATAAAGGACTCAATAGCACGCTTCGAAGGATTGTAACTTCTGTACCCACTAAGAGTGTTGGTTGGAAAGGCAGTTAGAATATCCCGATTTGCTTCACGTGCTATAATGTCGACTTTCTAGAGAGAAATAGATGATGTTGTCGTCGCTCGCTGTTGCGTGGTGTGAAAATGAAGGGAATCTTTTTCTTTCAGCATGGACAAAGAGTCAGCTAATTACATACAAGAGACTAGTGAAGGTGGTTCAGATGCGCAACCATTCAATCAAAACGCCCAAACTTCTGCTATGATTACTATTTCAGAACGCAGTTTGGTTAGTGATTCTTTTCTTCGAACTAGCTCAAAATTCTTTGATTAAGTTTGACGCTAACATGTAACACAACCAGTTGATGATCTTCTTCACTGACGAAGTGACAGCAACATTTGCTTTACTTGTGCCACTTGCCAAGGCCATGGATCTTTCTCGCAGGGGATCACTGGCTGCTAATTGTGGAACATGTGGTGCGTTTCCGTGTAAGACAGGGTTTACGTGCGGACCAAAAGCGATCTTCTCCTTCAGACGTATGTAGATTTGGCGGATTGGCTCTACTCATGCTGCGCTAAGTTGGTATTACTCTTCTGCGTGTCAAATTAGCGAAAAGCTCGTAATCAAAAATATGGTAAGCACATGGAGGCAGATAGCAGTCGCCCACCATAAATGACTCCTTTCTATTCTTTTGCAAGAAATTGCCAAGCTATCCGTGAACATTCAGCCCCACGTTCAGAGCTCAGCCGGTCGAACATTAAGATTATAAAACCAAGTAATGACTCTGACCCCGAAACCCGCGGTGCTACAGTGCTAGGAAGGACGAGTACGAAAAATCTGTTTACATCTCAGGGTCAACTAGGTTGATAAAATCGTAACGGAGTGTGGTGACGATCTGTGCCTAAAACGTTCGTATGCTTGCATGCAAATCCTTTGTACACCTGACCACGCAAGTAAGAAGAAAATGACACGACGTCAGGCTATCTAAGACGAGGAGACATTGTCTAATTAATGCCCTCTATGAGCGAGGAAGAACTGATTGAAATGTGATACAACATCATTGGTGCAAAGTTATAGCGGTTTAGTTTTTTTTTTGCGGAGTTCTTATTATAGAGTATGTTTGCTATATCAAACGACAGCTTCCAACAATAAGTAAACTGCAAATACTTCTGGCGACCAATATGATAGAAAGTAGGTAGCGCTGACGTTCGCGTCAAAATGACTGCGACCATGGACATCGACTCATTCGAATAACTAGTATCCAGATCGCACACGCAAAGCTGAAGAGATGTGGATCAACGGGCTTTACTCTTTCGTTGTTTACTACCGACATGAAGCTATGACGAAGGAGAAGTCCAGTTGCTCTGTATAAATCTAAAAGGCCATCACTAGAGGTTTAAATGCAAAAATTGGACCTTGTAGAGCTTCCGAAGAACGGTCTAAGACCTACAATGGAATGAGGAAGGTGATAGGCTGTTTGAGTTCATCATGGCAGTCTAAAGCGTCCGTGACAACTCACGAATTCAAATACTCCATTCTAAGCGGTGGACGTAGGAGTCTCCAAATACAGCACCATGGCAAACTAGACCACATCATAGGAAACCGGAAGTTGTGCCTAATTTCGCTCTTGTCTCAAAATGCTATTCTACGCAAGATAAAGCAATCGCTTTCGCACAGGGTTCTATTTTCGAGTAAAAGAAAAAAAATTACTGGGTTCAAAGAAAAAATTATTTCTCTTACGATTTTCGTCGCCTCAGGCGAGCTCATGGATTTCGCTCATCCATAAATAGATTACGATTCGAGCATCTTGTGAAAGCTTTGCGATGAATGAAATGCCTATGTATCCCACAAAGTTTGAGAAAGCAAGTATGGGGACGCTAGCGCGGAATGAGTGATGCGAAAAATCTCTTCATTGTCCTTTTCAAAGGCGCCTGTGGAAGTCGCTTTGCAAATAGTGAAGAGGTGCAAAATCGTTATATTGGAGTAGAAGAAACGCTTCTTAACATCTTACCAATCCTTTATCATGGAGATGTTAGAAAAGTACGCAAAAAGTAGTTTTCTGAAGAAACCATTCATTCAACATGTGCTCCCAGAAAGGGTAAGACGGGAGTTCAGCTCCCGCCCGAGGCCCTAAGTATTGTATATCGCTCAATTTTTGGATATGTGATTACAACGCTTATTTATGAATTTGTTATCCAGAAAGAAGGTAATTTGTCAGTTTACACGACTATCATGCGTACTTTCTTTCGGACGCAAATGATGCATATATACCATTTCCGGGAAGGAAGTCACCCATTGTGAAAGCACCAGTGCCAAGGAATCAGCGTACGTTTCTCGAAAATTTCCCATGAGATCTGTTCAATATAACCTGCACGAAGCTGAGGTGTTGATATATCTTTCACCTGATCACCTGTCGTCCCGTTGATCGTCGGTGACTCGAGCGGGTACCAGCAACTCTTCCATTTTTCCCTATCGCGTGCAAGAGTAGCCCAGTGGGTCCTCCTTGCTCTAGGAATTCGCTGAGCATCATATCTTTCTTCCATCGCTTTCGTGAAGAAATCGGACCAACGGGTCAGTGGTCTTCCTTTAGAGCGCTTGACGTCCCGAGGAATCCAGTCGGTAACGGCTCTCGTCCATCGGTTGTCGTTGAAGCGCATCACGTGTCCGGCCCACCTTATTTTCGATATCCTGGCGTGTAGAACGGCGTCTCTGATTTTCGATCGTTGACGTAGGTCGGAAGTTCGGATCCTTTGTCTCATTTGCGAAATACGAGATACTCCTAGCATCGACCTTTCGACTGCGCGTTCGATAACGGCAAGTGATCTTTCATCCTGCTTACGTAGCGACCAGGTTTCTGCTGCATACGTTAGGGCAGGGATAATTGTCGAGTCGAAAAGGTGGGCACGGAGTCGGATGTTCTTTGTCCTCTTCACTACATCTTCGATGCTCTTAAACGTTCCCCAAGCCGCTCGTTTCCTCCTGCTCAACTCTGGGGCTAGGTCGTTCATCATGTTGATTTCACGACCTAGATAGATGTAACTGGAGCATTCGGAAATTGTCGTTCCGTTGAGCGTGAATGGGGCATTAGAAACCCATCCGTTCCTCATGAACATTGTTTTCGTTAGATTCAGTTGAAGACCGATCTTTCCACAGGCGTTATCGAAATCAGTCAACATTCGTTCCGCTTGGCTGATGTTTGGTGTTATGAGAACGATATCGTCAGCAAAGCGAAGATGGTTTAATTGTCGACCGTCAATTTTCACTCCCATTTCGTCCCATTCTAATGTTCGCATGACGTTTTGTAGGGTGGCAGTGAATAGTTTTGGCGATATTGTATCGCCTTGTCGAACCCCTCTTCTTACGTCAATGGTGATATTGTTGTAGAATGGAGATATTCTGGTCGTGAAATCTTTATAAAGCTCACGAAGGATCATTATGTACCGAGTAGGGACGCCCTGGTTATCCAGAGCCTCTATAACCGCTTCTGTTTCCACTGAATCAAAGGCTTTCTTCAGATCGATAAAAGTGAGACAGAGTGGTTGTTTGTACTCTCGCGAAACTTCAATGAGTCTTGTGATCGTGTGGATGTGGTCCATGGTACTAAATCCTTTTCTGAACCCTGCTTGTTCGCATGGCTGTCCTTCGTCCAGTGTTCTGTCAATCCTGTTCAGGATGACTCGAGTAAAGAGTTTATAGACAACGGACAGCAAGCAGATTGGGCGATAATTGCCTATGTCGTGAAGGTCTCCCTTTTTGAACAACAATACGGTCTTGCTGGTTTTCCATTGAATAGGGACCTTGCATTCTGACAGGTAGCGAGTGAAGAGCCGAGCCAGGGTGTTGATGAGAACTGGCGGCAGGTTCTTCAGGTGTTCTGGTCTAATCCTGTCTGGACCGGGTGTTGTTCTGTTTTTCACCGACGATATAGCATGTCGGATTTCGGAAGGAAGGACCGGTGGAACGACATATTCGTCCTCTTTCAATTTATATGACGGTAAGAGAACATGGCTAGCGAAGAGATCCGAGTAGTACTGGTGGATGATTTTCTCCATAGCCCTTCTGGAAGCTGTAAGTGTCCCGTCAGGTATCGGAGTGCAATCATCTTGGTCTTATAGTTGGCGAAGCCTCGCTGGGCTTTGCGAATGCTCTTCCCAGCTTCTGCAGCTTCTGCCATAACTGCTGCTCTTCTCTCTTTAAGGTCTTCTTTTATCGCTTCTCTGCATCGTTTCGCAAGTTCGGACGTAAGGTTTCGGTTGCCTGCGGCTCGTGCGATTCCACGTTGACGTATCAGCTCGAGTGTCTGCGGAGACAAGCGTCTCTTCGTGACCTTAGGACTTTCGGCTTTTTTAGCGCCAACGTGAAGATATTCAACGAGTCGATCGTATTCTTCGTCGATGTTGTCGACAACGGTATCTTCCCAAGAGCCGACTAATGATTTGAATTCATCCCAGTTTATAGTAGTTCTGGGACTTCGTTGTTTGTATTTAGCGGCTTTCTCTCCTCTCCTCGAAAATCGGAACGTTGCGCGAAGGAGGCGATGGTCTGATCCCGTGTAGAACTTGGGAACAACAGCGACGTCGGTCAGGCAAAACCTTCGATTTACTATGATGTGATCTATTTCGTTATGGTACTCTCCATTGGGAGACTCCCACGTCCATCGCTGAGAGAGAGGCTTTTGGAATTGCGAGTTACCATGGATGGTTTGGGTCGTCATGATAAACTCGGATAGCCTCTCACCCTGTTCATTCCATTCTAGTCCGTGGGTCCCTATGTGACGTTCTTCAGACGTTCTTCTAGGTCCAATTTTTGCGTTAAAATCTCCGACAATGACCTTGAAGAATGTATGATCTTCTCTGAAGAATTTTTCGAGGTCCATATAGAACGCTTCGACTTCGTCTTCGTCATAGCTTGATGTTGGTGCGTAAGCAACGAAGATGGTCAAAGCCTGGCATAGAACCACATCGTTTCAACCGTAATCGTCCGATGCGGGTTGTTAGTTGTTCGAACGAATCAATGTTCACGGTCAAATTCGATTTGACGAGGACGCCAACGCCACCGACACCTCTGCGATCGCATGTTCCAAGGAACAGTTCTTCTCCGGTGTCATAGACAGCGTGAAAAGGATGGCGCCTTCTCGTCTCAGCCAGGCCAATGACGTCGTACCTTATTCTTCTTGCTTGAATCAACAGATCTTCTACAGCGGATTGTTGAGCAAGGGTTCTTGCATTGTAGGTACAGATCGTCATTTTAGTCCGTTTCGATCTTGGCAGCCTAGTTCGGCCCTGAGATTTTAGCAGCCTCTCCGTACTCGTCCTACCTGGCGCTGCCGTACCAGGGGCTCTTTCGGGTCAGGGGAATGAGGCCCATATTTGTTACTGTTTTTGGCATTTTTATACCCAACGTGTAGCTTGCCAGGCTCTAAACGTGGGGGCTGGGTACTCACGAGTAGCTTGCCAGTCTCTCTCGGAGGAGCGGGAGGAGCTTATTTGTTGGAGGCGACTCCTAACCGCCTCCCATGTACTTCCCAGCCGCTTGATTGCAGGCTTTTGGCCGACTTGACTCGTAGAAATAGAGTTTTGTCAAGTCGGCACTGCAGAAGCAGGGAGCTCGTCCCCTGAATCCACCTGCGTCTCTGGGAAGCACACGGTCGCTTTTGGTTCGCGTTTTATTCCCCTATCCACCACCTGGGGACGCGCCACGTGCCCTCGCGACTAACCGGCGGGATCCCTCAAAGAGGGAGTCCGTGGGATATATCTTTATATTCACTAAAATATATTTCTTTATAGGAGACTGTAATTCATTAGTGCCATATAAATACTGGAAATAAGTTGGCTGACACTAATTTTTCAAACCAATCGCGTTCCAGAAATGTTGCTTTCTAACAATGTATTTTGAACCTTTCATGATGTCTGTTATGCGCACTTATAGAGTGCAAGACACGTGCTTTGGCCCTACAGCAATCAGATGTACGGTGTTTTTTCGCCTAGTCAGCTCCGAGGATCTACCCCTCACATAAAGGAATCGACAACGAACTTTCTACACTCGACGTACGGTGAAACAATCACAGTGGCGTTCTTTCAGAGCACTCGATTGTCGATTGTATGGCGTATGGGTGTTATACGGCATATGTAACAAACGTAGCAATCGCCTATTTTGAGACCTCGCTTAAGGACAATATAATCTGACAATAAATTTTGTTGCTTTCACAATGCTGTTTTCATCGAGAACGTCTCAGATGTCTATCGTCACCGTAGTCGGTGACGGATACTGTAACGCACTTGTTCATTGTACAGAACGGACGTGTCGAAACCGTTGACGCGTGCACTTCTCATTTACTTGAGGTTTTCTTGTTGAATCAATAATTAGAAAAGAAACTTAGCAGTCGTGTCAACATTGTATCATTCCAATTTTTATATGTTATCTGTTGACTGAAAAACCACCTTCGCGGCTTCCGTGTAGTTACCGCACTAAAACGGAATGTTGCGAAGATGGAAAATTTTCTACGCCGATCATTGCGTTAGAAGACCATGATACTTCGTTAACAGTGCTAGAGAAAATGGGGACGAACTCCATAAAAGGGAGGACGACTCAGTTTGAAAATGTCGACCAACTTATTGAAGTATTCTCGTCCCCAAGAGAGTTCAGTAATTTCGAATTTCTAACGATCTGCACTGTTATCTGATTCGAAGATACTTATTTCAGCATATTTCTCTGAGTGGATGACAGCAACAATGAGACGTCAGTTTCTCAGCGAGAATTACCAGCGTGCATTCAATCGCTACAGTGCGCTTCAGAATCATAAAGCTTTGGCACGTGAGAGTGTTGTGGTGGAGTCGCCACCGCTAGAAGTCCTCTATCGTTTTCATATGAGGGGACTTCATATTCATGGGTTTTTTCGTGCTGTGAGGAGGCTAGGACAGCATAATGCCAAGAACGGTCTGTTATTAGAAAAATTCTGGCTATTATTTTCTCAGTAGTTTCAGAACAAAAGTTTCTTCTCTTTTACACCTCGAGAAAACTAGATTGCTAAATTTGTAGCGCGGTGTAGCACAGCGGCTAGAGATACCCTGCAATAAACACATTGTCAGTGGTTCAATCATGCATCTGGAGCTGCTTACCAAGCGTATCATACTTTTGCTGCCGACAAATCGCTACCAAGCTTATTCCAAACGATCGTTCCAGTCCACTAAGACAAATGCCTGTTCTTGTTAGAGACTTTGGAACGACTTAGCGAAAATTCACTTCTTTTCTTCAGTGTACATTATTTGAATGGCTGATGTTTGTGCTCATTTTTTTACTAGATTTTTGATATTAATTGATAGTCACATGACTACATAAGTCTTGGATATTTTGAAACTGGGTTTACGTTCCAAAGAGGTTTTCGAAGAGCGCTGCAAGAGCAAAAAGCTCACCTTTCTCACTTGAAGTAGCTAGCTTCTAGTAGCTCTAGCTAGCTTTGTATACATAATGACTTTATATGGTAATATAGCTTAAAAATAAGAGCTATGATCACAGATCGACAGAGCAAAGTCTTTCTTACAATTACGTGAAACTTAGAAATCTTCCAAAACGGAGAAAATCTCTAATTCAGCAAAGATAGCACTTTCTTGGTACGGCACTCGAATCGCCTAGCACAGCGCGGTTCCAGATAGCGCGATTTTCGTTTTTATCTGAAAGATTTCCTTTGATCCTAAGATACTCTTCAATATTCTCTCAGAACACAAAATCTTTTATACTCGTACGCTTTTCAGCATATATTTTCTCGCATTTTACTATACATATTTATTTATCGGAACCAAGATATATGCTATATATATATCTGGTTGATATATATATATATGATATCATATACATATATGTTTGATATATATATACATATTTATATAGGAGTTGCAAAACATTCTGTAATTTTCACAATTCCAACTATAAAATATACTGCATGAACAAATGAACTAATTTAGTTGAAGGAATAATGACCTTCACTAGATCAATCTGTTATAACTACAAACAAAAATGTTTATAACAAATTCTCAGAGCTGTCGTCCTCCGCCTCTATACATTTACAAAGTCGTTTGAGAACATTTTCAACAATGCTTGCACACGTTTCCACCGCACTTTTGTCCCAAGCGCGTGTCGAAGCCATGATGAACGCGCCTACGTTAGTGTAGCAAGTAGCCGAGACTTTTTGCTCCACTATGGGCCACGCGGATTCAAGAAAGGATTCACTGAAGTTATCAGTATTAGTGGAAAAAAATTACTATATCCATGCTAAAATCAGTAAAACACAAAATTATCAGAATTTTTGGCCCATCCTATACATCCACATATACATGTTTATATAAAAAACACCCATGTATACATATTACGTTTGTGCACACCAATGTCCTATATTTATGTATATCTATATATACATATATAGATATAGACATAGATATATATCTTATGCGCGAAAAATCCCCGAGGCTGGGACCTGATTTTTTTCTGCCATTACAGTACTCTATGGAGAACTTTTAGATTTCAAATTCAGTTACAGCATTAACCAGATCTATTGCTACCAAACGATTATTAAGCGTTCGGTAGGAACCTATCCATGGACCTCAACCAACGTAACAAAAAACCGATCAAATTTATTTTCTCTGCTTCAGCGCACTAAGAAGACCCTTTTGAAAATCAAGTTTAGTATACAAATATTGAAAATCTCCGTTTCAAATGATTGCTGGAAGTTTAGGTGAAAAGCCTTCTCCAGCGTAAAAGACTCAATCTCAAAAGGTTAAGCATGAATAGAAATAACTGAATGCATATCTGGCCATTCCATTTGTGGTGGCTTATTAATATACCAAGTGAATTCTGCTATCCTGCCAATAATTATGGTAGCATATCTGCCAAACTCAAGGCTAAAGGGTAGGATAAACTCCGGGGCGAGGGATCGTACCGACGACCACCTGTGCAATGCAGAGCACCTCTGACCGCTGCATCACAATCGATCTTTTTGGTCTTATAGAACAGAAATTGTAAATATTCATCCCACATTAGATGTGAACAATTTCTAAATGTGATGTTGATTTTAGGTGTTTCCAAAAGTTTCCTTCAAGACATTTTCTACGGCCATCTATATCCTATGGATCTCGTTTTTGAACGGTTCGTATGAATCTCTGCATTTTACTGTCGCAACAATAATGAACGGAAAAAAAAACCTTTTTCGCATTTCAGATGGATATCCAGATATGGCCGAAAATTTCGGCGAACTTCAAACTATCTCTTGCGTTTCTTTGAGGCGAGATTGTAAGCTGTTTTTTGGAGCGTTTAGTTCTCATAATTTCAATGCGCTGTCAACATTACTCACGCAATTTTATGGCCCACAAGGATCATATTCAACATGGACTTGCCGCTGAAATGGAGATGTCACAACGAAGCTCTCACAAAGCCGAGGTGCGGTAGTACAGGAATAAGACTTTGTCACGCCTGAAAAGTTATTTTATTCCACATTAGCCTAGTTGGGAATGACCTAATCGCCCCGCCAGCATCAAACTGTGTCATTGACATCTATAGTAACCAACTGCAAAAGTGTTTCAGTTTTTGTGATAAATAATAGAAACTTCTGCAACACATAATCGGTTACCTTTATCATTTTCTGACAATGCCTTAAAGACAGTTCTAGCGCCTAGCCATTTCTGAGGGTTTTAGAACCCAGAATGCATGCTCTAACTCAATAAGGAAACGTCACACGAATTGTTCTTTGTTATTGACATTTCTTGTTTTGCATTTACAGGCACTCCTCAATATTTGCAATGCACAAAGGCTTGTCAAACGTAAGTGCATCTGTGTATTATTCTCTTGCCATTTTCAGAATCTGCGGAACTCCCATAATGGGTAAAGGTTCTTTTCCGTTTTCGGGCAGGGATTTTTGAAGAAATTTCTCCTGCTGGATAAACATTTTACACTACACTCAATAATAATTGGAACTCGGAGAATTAAAAAATGTACCTGTTTCCTAGAAATAGTTTCCTAGGGCGCCATAATGCCATAATTATAATTAATTCAAATATTACACACGTCACGCGCTTATAATTCTTTGAACAGCGCACCTCTCAAATTACTGCAAATTATTGAATAGAGCAAATTTGCAGGATCCAAAAATGTGCATTTTACTCAAGAAGTACTTCTTTCGGCGCAGTAGTAGGAAAAGCAAGATTGTGTCTTACACGGGTCATGCGCTATCATTATGTTATCGTGAGCTTTCTTACTTATTTAGAAGTTTTTCTCCGTCCCGTGAAGATTTTTGGAGTTTCTGCATCAGAAATTGTAGAAGAAATTTTGTTTTATAGTTCTTGAACTTACCTTTTCATTTTCATTATATTGTTAAGTGAACTCATCACAAAGCCGAAGTCTAAACAGCCTAAGCCTAAACATGAAAAGCAATAGACCTGCAGAGAAAATGTTTGAGTATCACATTCATTTGTTTTATCAAACTTCCTCTCAAAACGAAGAAAATCCTTGAATTATTCTTCTGTTTCGAGTGTTTCTACAGACCACGCTCGAATTTCAGTATGCCTGATAGTTATTTTTGAGACATGCATGTGGTTTGTTATGGATACTTCTACAGTATTACACACGTGAATCGGCGTTTCAGCTTCGTAGGCTGCACGGTGTCTTTCATCCGTCAATCTCGAGGGAAAACCCCCTTAGCTGGAGGAGTCGTCAACGAACGTTTTACACGCGTCGATGAAACATAAAGTCACCGAACGGGCAGAGGCTGCAATAGAAACACGTGTATTGCACTTCAAAAGTGCTGAGAACAGTCCTATACAGATAACGAAATCGTACTCCACGTGTAAATAGCGTCTGCGCGGTCTATCGGTCGTGGCCATCGATTTGCAGCCACTCACATATCCTAGCCGGCAAGCAATGCACGGCCTGTTCAAAGTTCAATCTTGTCTTGCCTGCTACAGTGCATTGAAACTGCCTTTCTTAGAAGATAAGCCCAGTATTGGAAATCACCCAATCTAAGTTATTACTATAGTCTATGAGAAGAATTCTGTCTTACGAGCTACGACGCGATAAGTGCGGAGCGTGTGAAACATAATTCAAATTTTTAAGCTATAGTGCCATAACAAAGCATTTCGAGAAAAAAACTGTGAAGAATTTAATAATTCTCGGTCAACTCAGCTTGAAAAAGTCATGACGAGTGCACTCTAGATGCATTCGTGTTCTGAAAAAAATGCAAATCATACACACAGAACAGAAAATCGTAATGAAATTCTTATGTTGAATTTTTGAACATGTTTATGATTATGACGTTTATGTAAAATACACTGCGACTAGCCCAACGTATATATATATATATATATATGATATATATATATATATATATATATATATATATATATATATATATAGAACACGTCATTTCTATCCAGCAGTGATAAGTGAAATCAGTATAGCCCGCGGGTTAATTTTTGTACCCTATCAACTCGTATGAGACGTTGGATGATTTGTGCGCATCTGTTTAGTTTATCAACACTTTGGGTACAGTTGAGTTACGGCACTAGCGCCGCCTCGTCGCCTCGCGCGCTGGCGAGGAGTCTGTAGTGGCATGTTCAATGATTTCGGCCATCGCAAAAAGTTTGCTGGTTCGATCCCTTGACACGGCGCTTCACAACATACCTTTTGGTGCTGATAAGTATTGAAGGTTTTTCATTGTAAGTGAGTATTATAGTAAAAAACGCCCACTTGATATCAATTCACTGCTTTTTGATACGAAACGACTTGTTGCAAAAATGGTTAGATGAGGAAATCGTTTGTGCCCACGGTATAACGATACAAGTTATGGTTTGATATGGTGTGTTAGTGATATGGTGCGTGGAGCGTTGTGGAAGGAGATCGAACAAGCAACCTTCACGATGGCCGGCATCACTAAGCACCCGGCATGATGGACTACTCCTTGAGCGCGCGCCGGGCGAGGCTAGCAGCGCAACCCTGTAGTACCAAAGTGTGAACATAGAAATGATTCGGATAGCTTTTTTTTGTCTCAACATTACTCTTGTTGTGCAGATCCTGACACCTTCTGCAATCGACGAGCTTCCTCGATTTCATCCTCCAGAAAGGTCTTCCAACATTTCGCATGTTGTTTCTTCTGCTGTTCATGAAATTCATCGTTTATATATAAAAGTTGTAAAATGTTGGTCAAGTCTACTACCCTTACAGTTTTGGTGATAGCCGAGCTAGTTTTAGGAGAAGAGGTTGACTCAAGCATTTAGTTTTCTGATAGGCTGCATCGTTGGCCATTTCACAATTTTGCTCCGTAGCTTGTAGTTTATTATAGATACTTTCAATAGTTACAAAGAGTTGTAGCGTAGTGGTTGGAAGCGCTTTGCAGTATGTACCTCGTCATTAGTTTGACCTCGTGGTTCCAAACAATCGAGCTTCCATTCCTTCCGAGTCGTGATGTCGTCTCGATAATCATGGTATAAGTCAAATATTTTGCCTTCTCCACGACTTTTAGTGACGCCAATACCTGACGCATTCAAGAGGATGTACTTGCATAGATGTGCGGTCCGCCTTCACGAGTAGTCCGCACCACAGCACATTTCCACACGTTACAATCTTCGTTTATAGCGGTTGTTTGCTCCGCCTTTAATGACATGTTGTCAATAGCGTTTGTTGTTCGATGCAAAAACAGGTGGTTGACTTGGGATACAAACATGGTTGCTCATCGAGTAGGTAGTTGTCCCAATGGGCGTTTTTATCTCCAAAGAGTCCACTCTAAAATTTCCTGTCCATTCGTTCTTCTTCATAATTTTGTTTGACCGACTCGTCCACGTTTTTCTATCGATGTGTGATCTCCAGGACCTCGAAGAAGGGATGGATTTTGCAGATCTCAGCTTCTCATTCCGGATAGATGTTGTGTGTGGCAGTTGAATTTGAGAACGCATTGTTAAGCTGCTGTACACGTGATGCGCAGTATGTTTGACGTGGTTAACGTATCAGCTCACGCTTCTGATGCACAACAAGTTATTGGTAGAACCGTCCAGTCGGATAGACAACAGTTAGTCGATGGCCTCTTTGACTTCAAAGCAGCGCATGCCGCTGCCCCTGTCTGACTTTTTCCCCGTAATCTTTTTTGAGTTTATTGAACGTGCATAATACACAGGCGGCATATTTCATATCCAGATGACCATTTAGCTACTTTGATTTTTTCACCGTTGTACCATAGCTTTTTCACGAATTGGGTCTTTCGATTTATTCGTAGTTTGATCTTTTTTCACTCTTCGTTGAGTTCATTGATCATCAGCTCAGTTTCATTAGTACTTTTTGACTTAAGGCGACATCCTTTGGTCAACAAACTGTGATATGCCCGCATTTGTTTTAGCGCTGTCAAATGCTTTGCTATGTCGACAAATGCTTTGAAGGTGAGGAAGTAGTCCTCCTGATAGACTTCTAGGACTCGAGATACGATCTGGATACTATTCTCGCAGCAAAATCCTCGTCGAAATCGTGCCTGCTCAACTGATAGTGCCTCATCGCAGTTTCTTGATAGGAATGCGGGATAACTTTCTTGGAAAACTTATAGAATATACTCAACAAGTGCGCAGGGCCGTAGTTACGAGGACCTTTTCATTAACTGTTCTTGGACAAGGTAACCATACACGATCGCCTCCAGTGGTCCAGTAATTTCTATTTCACATTTAAGATGTCACGTGAGTTGCGAATATCTCACGTAGATTGATACTTTCAAATCCGCACAAGCCTTGTGTAATTTACCAGTACCGAGATGGTTAAGGTAAGGAATAAGGAGCAATTGGATTGTAGAATAGATCAGGCTATGGAACTCTACGAGACACGACAACCAAATATGAAGAAGGAAATTCACACTTTTCTTCCTCTGACTGGTTCCTAATGGAGTGGAGGCCACTGAAATCTGGTAATGAATTGGAAAAAGAATACTAAGGAACATGATTGAAGTTGAACGGCCTGTGTAGATAACATTTAAAGCCAATGTCATTGCTGGTAACGAGGGATAAGACGTGGGATGTTGGACAACTGAGGATAAGACGTGGGAACAAAGCTGAAGACGATATAGTCAATAATGTTTCTGAGTTTAGAATAAGAAAATAAAGAAGGAAATTTTTGAGTATAGAGCCTCAGAATATTCTTCTACAAGAAAAAAAGAACAAATTTACAAGAAAAGTAATAAGGAAATCATATTACTGCAATTCATACCTAAAAAATTTCAGCGTAGCGTACTATGAAAAGAGGTCTTCAAGACAAATGCTGAGCTCTTCCTTCAAAACAGCATGGAAGTGGGTGCTTTTTTAGAGATTCATTGAAGATAGAGCAAGTGAAAATTGGAGATGATGAAAGATGAAGCCTCGGCGTTGATCAATCCTGATTGATGCGCCATGCATTCATCTTCAATTTTTAACCTCCTTTGAAGTTACTGAATGCATATCTGGCCTTTGCAATGCTTCACGGTGGCCTACCACTGTATCGAGTCAGTGCTGCTTATCCTCCCAGACAAGTCTGAGACCAGTCTGGCACCAATTCAGTGACCCCGGAGCGATGGATGGCTTGGTGAGCCATGAGTGCGTGAACCATCGACCTTGTGTGACGCAGGGCATCTCCAAAAAAACTGAGATAGGCATTATAAAAATGCAAACATTAGGGCAGTAATATAAAATGAAGTAGTTCAGAGTCCAAAATTTTGAGTTTTCTTTAGAAAAGTTCTAAGCTTGTGTTAGCAATCTGGATGTTTATAATGATCCACATTTCTTCCAGCGAATTGGTGAACAGCAAAACTTCGGATGTATCTCACTCTAACAGTACGTCGAGAAGGAACGTCATGACATCCGAAGATGGATCGCCACCGTCGGCGTCAAACAGCTCCACGCGTTTGACTGTGCGCCCAGAAATTGATTCCCCTAAATCAACTCGATATTCGCAGCTGCCACATAATCTAAACAGTGAGCAAAACAGTTCAGTAGTCGCTTATGCCCTATTCGGAAACGCTGCTCATTCCAAGCGACTACAACCCAGTATGGACATCGATTATCATTCATCGTCAGAGCCAGAGCATTTTCAACGAAAAAATAAACGGAAATTCTAGCCAGTGTTGAAAATGAACTACTTATAAAAATCTCTCGAAAAGATTTCGACGACGGCATTAATTCGTATCCTCACAATAATGCAACCTCGGAAATTCTTCCAACCCAGTTCTTCTTCCACAGCACTCGAACTATGTATCAACTTCTGAATCAAAGGTGCGCCCTCATTATAGTCTTATAATACCACTGAAAACCGGAGTATAATAGGAACTTGCTGCTTTTGAAGAGTAGGAGAACAAACAAAATGTTTATCTACCACAATAGTACTCTATCATAACTTAGAATCTATCTCTGTCTTTTTGATGAATCCTTGATAATGCTACTGCAAAATAGCCTTACCATGAAAAAACTATGCATAGAAAATTTCAATGAGGAAAATATGACTGTAAATGGAGGAAGTCAAACAATCAAAGAAGTGTGTTACGAAGTACTCCTTCTTATAGCTCACATGAGTCTGTTATATATACCTTTGCGGACTATGAGGGTCATTATGACCCTCAGCTGGGCGCGCCGTTTGGACGGTTACGAGGACTGGTGCGTGCTTCAGTAGGAATTTATGTTGATTAAGTTGATTAAGAGAAATATTATGATCAGAAAAAAGGCAAACTGTCACTGATAAGACTACAGTAAAATTAATTCTAGCGAGATTGAAGCTAATGCTTCCTAAAATCTTGCCTTTTTCAAAAGAACAACCAAATCCTTGCTGAGAGGAATGTATTTCCGGCTGTTATTGGACAATTTCTCTCATCTTTCTGAGGCTTTTTAGTCATTCGTTAGCTTGAAAAATTTTCGATTTTTATAGTAAACTTGTTGTGCGGAAAGGCTTCCATATCACTTCCTACTAATAAATAAAATCAACGTTTTGCAATAGCAGTCCACTTTTCTAATTCATAATGGATTTTTGGGATTATATAGTTAGATTTCGCTTATGGAATTTTTTGCTGGAAAACAATAAGTCATCATTAAAAGGACTTTTGTGAACGCATTTAAAAAAGGCTAACGCTCAGCTGTCTTCAAAATCCTTACTTTTGAAAGCAATTGCTGTCGCATGCAATCTCATCTCAAGAATTGCGCTCATGAGCCCTCGATTTTTCTAGAAAAGACCTATTGTACTAGATTATTTGTGCTCATTCGATAGCTGATATCAAGTGGATTTGAACGGCGTAATATATTTCTCGAATGGCTTGTTTTCGCGCTGCAATAACTGAAATGAAGTTTTGTTCTACATTTGAGGATTTCTCGTCAGATAAAATTTTTTCTACAAACAATCAATAAGCGTGCGATAGCTCGAATCTCAACAATTTCAAATACTTAGTTAGTTTTTGGAGAGAACTTGTTAAGCGCTGTAACCAAAGGGTGGTTTTCGCGACATTGGCCTCAAATCACTGCGCTTTTTGCAACATACCGACTTACTGCGAAATGTGATCTTCTTCTAGTTGATACAGTCTAATGACGAGTTCTTCACAAAAGCAAGGTTAATGTGGAAATCGCCGAGATTTGAGCTATCGAACAATTACTCAAAGTCTAACGAAAAGGCTTTTTTCAGCGAGAAATGCTTAAGCGCGAAAGATATTTTTATTCTTGTTGTTAGAGCTCATTGAGAAAGCCATTCTAAAAATAAAAAATACCTTCAAGTTTTCGAGATTTCAGCCATCGAACGGCCATTATAACTAAGGAAAAATCAGAGAACACTTTTTTTCCACGAGGTAAAAACAGGATGCGAGCGTCAAAAGTGATCGATATTTGCGAAGTCAATTTTTTTTTTGACTGTTACAGCTCTCTGAGGAGTCGTTTCCAAAAACCAAATACACCGTTAGAATAGCTAAGTCTTCGCTATCTATTAGTCATCAACTGCTCATGGAGGAAATTTTATCCGGAAAGAATTGCTTGAATGTGAAACAAAATCTTATTTCGACTAACGAGCATAAAAAGGAGCCTTTTGAGAAATAGACTGCGTCGTTCGAATTCACTTGATTTTAGCTATTAAATAATTGACAGGAAATTCCATAAAAGTAAAAAAATACGTTTTTACCAAAGGCTCAAACAGAGTGGAGATAATGGAAAAGAACCGCTACACCTACAACTCTTCATCGCATACCATAGTAATGGATTTAAATTCAAACGAGATTACGCTTGACCTGAGAAACGGGAATTTGAAGTGCGCTAATAATCAAAAAAAAATATATATATACTGGGAATCGATAGTTTGGGATCGCATGCGATAGGGAGCGCTATTTTTGACGCATTATTCACTGTTTTCCAATTTTCTGCCTAATTGTGGGTAAGATAAGATTAATACCATAGAATTTCTGAATAAGGGTTCTGATTATAGCTTTTCTATAAATACTTGGTTATCCTTATAGAAGTTTGGATTATGAATGGAGCAGTCACGTTATTTCTAATAAAAATAATCTTATTGAAGTTTGTTCTATCATATTTGACCATGTACTAACACAGAAATCCTATTGACGAAAAGGTCCAAACTTCAACAGAATACTACCACACTAGCATTAGAGCACACCGGCAGCCTTTCTTCATAGCCGTCTAAACTGCCCTTCTGCGAAAAGGGCGCCGTCCGCAAAGGGATGAATCTCTTCGAAAACGATAGCTGGTGTTTTGGCGATTCTTTCCATTTTTGACTAGCTTCAAACAAAAGATTGCTTAAGGATGAGCAATACTCGACAATGAGTCGCGATTACCCGTAATCCACTTGTACCTAAACTTGAATCAATTTTGGGCATATGAACATACTACTTTTTGATAATAAGTATAATATTTCAGAAATGAAAAGATTTAAGAGATGAAAAACACGACAGTATCATAGAAGAGGTTTTGTCTATCGCTGTTGTGGTATGCATGGTATGTAGGGTACCACTATATATTACTATGGACCATTACTCAAGCACATTCCCCGTCAACATATGGAAATTAGAGCTTTGTTGTTTAGAGCTTGTGTTGCGACCACTCCGATAATGTCTCACATCCAAACATTTTATGCAATATGTATGATTCATTCACTTCGATTTGAAGCGCCAGTCAGTGTCAAATTACTGGTCAGCGAGCTCGTGCATGAAAAATTTTCTCTTGTAAATCATTAAACTTGTGGATAGGTCTTCACGGCTACACCTGACGGACAAGGATTAAAAAAGCCACTGTTTGATCACAAAAAAGTGATGAAGGGTATAATACGGTAAAATAAATGGCAGAGAAGAAAAAGAGTTATTCATTGCTCAGCTAGTCCAGCTTGCCCATTAGCGCGTGAGCCATTCACGACTCACCTCTTTGCTATTGTATCAATGTTTTTGATAGCATTAAATACGGTAAGTGAAAAATTTCTCAAATATTCTACTCGATATTACGATATTAAGATTAATGAGTGAATGACTGATCACGCAACGGCTGTGATTAGAAGCATTATGCATTACCTAGAGGAGCAACAGACGCTTTGTAAATAATGTTAGCATATTTCAGTAAATCGATTTAAAAGCAGTTAGCTCTAAAACAGGCAAATAGACGAAAGACAATGGGTTGTGAACTGATTGAACGTCAAATGGGTAAATAAGATATCCATACAGATTTTGATTTCAGTATTTCAACTTCAAAATCGAAGATCTGATATTGGACGGTGTAGCGAATACAATTCGGAGTATGCTGAATTACTTAGAGGAAAAGGAAACTGAAGCTATGCAAAACGAGGTAAGCATGCTTCAAGGGATAGGGTCGCAACGGACTAGCTTTGTAGTAGAAAAATAGCTGAAGAATAGATGGAGCTAGACCCGATTAAACAGTGGATAATATAAGAAAGAAATCGCGCAGGCCGTGGCCAAATGGTTGTGATGCTTGTCGCGACGCTAGTGAGGCCGAACCCCACCCCAACACTCTTCGGCAATTGCCACAACAAACACCTTATAAAACGCAACAGCCAGTCTATCCTCGAAGTTGCGAAGAGACGTGTTCAAACAGTACTCTATAACGCTTAAGAAGAAACAGAAACGATTGAATATTAGAAGTACTGGGATCCGCACAGTGCAAAAAATTTATGAAGAGGAGTAATAAAGTGTCTAAGAAATGAGATTCTCTGCAGATTTCGCCTCTCTATTCTTAAGAATTTGCAATGTCAGAAGATTCTGTCACATGACTTGAGGTGATTTATTGCTCGGCGTCGATTAACTTATGGAGGAGCATAGTCTTAAGGTATCGGCTGAATCGAGGAACTGTGCTACTGAGGAGTCCAGGTAGGACGAAACAGGCGCCTGTCTAGCACTTAGACCTGAGAAACGGTTCAAAACATGTTATATTTTCTACGGGTAATGTTCTCGGTATAACATCTTCAAAACCAAAGATTCAATAATTGACGATGTAGCGGATACAGTTCGGAGCATCTCAATCACATTGAAGAGCAGGAAACTGTTGTAATTCAAAACGAGAAAAGAACTTTCCGATGAAGTGGATCAGTATGGGTTGCTTAGTTCTAAAATAGCAATAGTAGCAGGAGGAATAAAGTTAAAGCGGATGATACATTGAATAAGCTAAATAAGAAATTTCTAAAAAAATTTCTCTAGTTTGACAATTCTGAGGCGGAAGATCAGATAATCGACGATGTAGCGGAAACAATCCGAAATATTCTGGATCACACTGAAGAGCAGAAAACTGATGTGATTCAAAAACAGGCAAAGACTTTCCGATCAGCTGGATTAAAACGGATTAGTTTTGAAATAGAAAAAGCAGCAGGTGAAATAGGGTTAAAGCGAATTATACATTAAATAAGCTAGATAAGAAATTTTCCAATTAGAAAGAACAGATGCAAAAACTTTTCGATAAATTGGATTAGTACGGACCAGTTTAGAAATAGGAATAGCAGCGGAAGGACTAGTCTTAGAGCGGATTTTACATTAAATAGGTTAAATAAGAAATTTCCGGAGAAATTTTTTCGGTATGTCTACTCTGAAAGCGAAGATCAGGTAATACACGATATGACGCTTACAATTCGGAGTGTTCTTATTCACTTAGAAGAGCAGCAAACTGACATGGCTCAAAACGAAGTAAGGAATTCAATAAATTGAGTATGAACGGATTAGCACCTGTATCACCTATCGTCCTGTTCAGTGCAGGCTGACTCAAGCAGCACCGTTAAGACTTCCAATTTTCCTTCTCGCCTGCGAAAGTGGCCCAGTGTGTTATCTTCGCTCTAGGTGTTTACTGAGTACTATATCTCCTCTCTAGGCTTTTTGTTATGAAATCGGATCATCGGGTCAGTGGTCTTCGTGTAGATTTGTTAACGTCCCCAGAAACTCAGTCGGTAACACTTTCCGTTTTCGGATGTCATCAAAGCGCATTACGCGTCTGACCTGACCCCCTTACAGGCTGTTGAGAAAAGTTCTGATAATTTTTTCAGGTATTCAAACAGTATAAAAATAGTGCATGAACAAACTAATTCATTCAGTTGAAAGAAATAATTACTTTTATGCGATCAATAAATGTAGAAAAAAACAAAATTCAAAACAATTTCTTAGAATTGCCTCTCTTGGCTTCTACACATTTACAAAGTTGCTTGCGAGAATTTCCATCGACACTCACGCACGTTTGTCACAGGCGCATGTCAAAGACGTGTTAAGCGCGTCTACGCTAGTGCAGCGAGTTGCTAAGACTTCTTTCTCCAGTATAGACCAGGCGAAGTAATACATTGGCAAGAGAACTGACGAGTTTGACGACCAAATGACCTTGCGCCAAAAGCTTGGAAACACCTTTTGACACATGGCAATCCGCTGAGCAGGCCGATTGCGCAGGACCCGAGTCCTGCTGAAGCGTGAATCCATCGGCGCCAAAGTGTTGAGTATTCTAAGGCTCCAGTACGCTCCGTAAACTTGCAGCTGATAGGCCGAGTTGATTTTGACGTTTCTATTGTGTAAATCAACTGCGTCTTTTCGGTTGCGCAAATGCCGGCACAGATCATCACAGAGGCCGAAAATGATCACGGATCATGGTTTTTGTTACTGCGGCTTCTGAAGACTCTTCCTGAAATGTTGACGTAAATTCTAGCGGTTGTGGAGTTGTTCAACTGTACATATCTTTTTGACCATAAAAAATACCTTCGACAAATGAACACCAGCTCTTAATAAAATCATTCGGCGAACCTTTGAAAGCCGTTTTTTTTCATCATTTTGTCCAAAAAGTGAACACGAGCGACTTGCACCTGCGCAGCTTCA
>JAHQIW010003011.1:0-61529 GCA_019055375.1 Parelaphostrongylus tenuis
TTGTACGACAGAAGTTTAACGTGATTCTTTTACAAAAAGGGAAAAAATTTTGCCAAATTCCACGAAAGGAAGCGAAAGTTGAGTGGATGATAGATACACTTAGAAACTGAGCACATATATCTGACGCGGTCACGCTTCCTCCCTGACAGCTATTTAGTAGCCGGAATAAGAAAGTGAGACGGACCGCATACTGCAATACGAGACTTATCCACATCAGATTGCGTGGCTATTGAAGGACGTCAATGAACTAGTAGTCTAACTACAGATCTGCGCGGTAACGTAACCACACCACGAGCTAACGTATACGTGCTAAATGACAAAAGTAGAGCAAGCGATACTGCAGTCATACACTAAAGACATGCGAGAAGGACTCTACGCGAAAACGTAGAAATTTTATGTGAGGATCTTATTGAGAAAAAGATTTTATGGTCTTGTCGTTTCATAACGTTTCAGTATACTTTCACTTTTACTGTGAATCGAACTACGTCATCTCCAAATCAGACATAATGGAGATTCTTGGAAAAGATGAATATTCTCTGATTGTAAAATTTTTTGCATAATCCATGAAATATTGATGTTTTCCTCTAGGAGGACTCTAACATCATGACAATATGGACATCAGGCGCGCCAGAAAGTCGTCCTAAGCTAATTTATATGTGTGCCTATTCCTTTCGCAATGCCTAATCCTATTTAGAAGAGCAGTTCTGATACTGAATAGCTGGACAACTAATTTTTATCTTGGTGGCTATTTCACTTTCTCTAGTGTTCAGAGTGGCTATTTTCAAAGATACGTAGATCACGATCTTAGTATTTTGTGCATCGGAACGAAACCAACGTTTTGACTACATTTGTCCTGCCATACAGTGATTTACTCCTATCTAGAATTCCAGCTGTCCTGCTTCCTTGCACATTCGATGATCTGTAATGGACGTTTTGTTACGCGGTTTAAACTCTTTTGAATTAAGATTAGTGCATTGCAACGTCAACGAACGCGTTCCTGATACGGTTAAAAAACAGACCTTTTGAAATTATTATATGCGAATATGTTATCGCTTGGGTGCAATAAGCGAATGAGGTGATGACAACTAAGGTGAAAAATGCTTCCCTACTTTTACATGTCAGATAACGCAAATTTTCAGGTAGTAATATCCCAATGAAAGTGGCGCCAGATGTCCCAAATGTTCGAATCTCATCTTATTGGAATCGAACGCAATCAACATCTTCACTTGTCCCTAAACATTGAAATTTTAGAGCAAACCTTTGTTAACTTGATTTATGAAGTGTTTAGATTTCTTATCTAGAAGTGTGTTTTACACATCTTAACGGACGTGGAAAATGTTTTATTTCCGATAAGTAGTTAGGTATCTTGATGGTATATCTGTGTTGTAACAGATTTTTAATTTACCAATGACGCAGTTTTGCTAAGTTTTCTTTCACATTTAGAGTTCAGCTAGCTGCTGATGCGTTTCGTATAGTAAAGTGAGATTAGTGATTATTCGGGTGCATTATGTTCTGTTACATGGTCCTTTTCTGAAATGATATCGTCACATTACCTCAGATCTCGTTTTTTTCAGACTGAATACAATCTACCAACGCTGTCTATCGATGTGTCCAGAGAATCCAGCCAAACGTATTCTGTTGAGTGGACAAACAGCTTGGTACATCATCTGGCAATGACTTCAGGAACGATACTGGTAGCAATTATTTCAAATTTTGGTGTACGGTTACCACTGAGCGTAATTATTTAGATTTCCGAGAAGTTATTGTTCCATGTTGGGCGGCAATGGGGGAGACACTGACAAATCATTGCGCTACGATGGCACACTTCTTGCAAACCGAAATTCTTCAGTTCATGGAAGGAGGTTTGGAAAATGTGCAGCAAGGAATGGACGGCCTTTGTAGGTAATCTCGTTGAAGGCAATAAATGTTTTCCGGTTCTAGATGATGCTTTGAAAGAAATATGTTGCAGAAGTGTGCACTCTTATGACAAATGCTTTGTTGGAAAAAATTACGAATCATGTGGCAAAAAGGCTGGAAAGTTCCTTGTGAAACTGACACATCAAACGTCACAGTGAGTCTTGGTACTTCTGCTGTTAGCATGGTCTCCGTATTTAAATTGAACGTTCAAATCACGAGGGTCGTGGATGCTTTCCGCAAACTGTCTATAATAAGGCAGGTCCTTAACAGTACATAAGGGCTTGCAATCATTGTATCTAAAATAGCGTGTTTAATGACATGTCCTGGATATCGTTTAAACATTGCAATCAAACCCGTTGCACTAAACATGTGAACTACCCATCTTTACAGGGCATTGCGGGCATTCCAGCAAAATTCCTATTTGTCCAAAAACTATCTGAAAAGGTTTTAATTTTTTGGGTGGTAAGGTTTTCTTTTTGATGTATCCTCAAAGACAGTAGAGATCTTTGTGTACACGAAAGGGGTTGGTTACTCTAAGGCCGGATGACGCCGTTTTTCAACTTGGGTGACGTTACTGAAGGTTTTTCGTGGTAACATTGAACAGCCAGAAGCACTGGAATGCGGAATCATTTGAAGTCACTGGACCTTGATAAAAGTCTTCTAAAATATGCGACTACTACTTTAAAGAGCGAGGAATACTCGCATTCAGCTTTATATCCCCTCTCCCCCTGGGAGATATTGCTAGCTATGACCATCACTCTGTAAACATTTGGGGGCATTTTCCGATACCTGCAGTGGAAAACATTTCGGAGATTTATTAGCTCATGGTGCATAATCAGTGCTCCGCATGCTATGCTCATTATCTTTGCATTTAGTGCACTTATGGAACTATTGGATGATGTCCTCAAACTGAATGATTTACCACGAAGCTGTAAGGAATGGTTAAATCAAAAAGATATCAATGGACTACGACCGAGGGTCATCGCAAGGAGACTAAGAAACAATTGCTTCGAATTGTTCAATGTTATTCCAATTATAATTACTGTTATGAAAATTTACTCATTCGTTTAGCTTTGTCTCAACACAGGTTATTGAGGTTACCAAACTTCATTCATGCGTCTTTCGATGTTTCTATACTCTCATTTTTCCAGCCAATATCAATACTAATTGTTAGAATCTACCCATTCATCAGGTTTTACTAACATAGCATTTATTGCGCATGTATTATGCTATGACAACTGAGAAAGCTTTTGATGACCATTACCGCCAAACCATACTGTTGCTCTCTCGCAATACATCGTGATTACTTCTACGAGATTAATAAAATGCAATCAATGGAGCAAATCATAGTCACAAAGCTTGTAGATAAATAAATCAGACCCTTCAAAATGCAAAGACACAAGCAAGTATTTGGATGTTGATCGTTCCAGTACTTCTCTTAGTGTGAACGGGGCGAGTGATCGTTGCTTATGTAGATTACTATTTCCTTCTTCTCAACACAATTGCTTGTCAACCGCTATAGCTCTTATGACGAATACGGCTCACTGTCATTGTTTTTGTCTAGGATAACATACGAATACAAAAAATAAGTTCTGCGTTTCAAAGGCTTTTCGTGGAATATACATTGGTAGATTTTTAAGCCACTCACAAACACAACGAACAGTGGGCAACCGGCTGCACCAAGCATCGTTCAAGGGGACTCGATGAATATATGACCTGCAGAACTAATCGCGCTAGCTCACCTATTTATTAAATCGGCGTTTTTTCCGTCTGATGGCGCATATTTGACGACTCTTGCGAGATGGAAGGGTTGAAGAGCAAGGAGACCTAGATTGAACCAGGATTAGATTTAGTGGATACCAGCACGGTACTTCTGCTACTGCTCTGCGCACATCACGAACTGAGCTTTGATAATGAAGAGATTTATTGTCATAGAGAATTTCTACTGCAGCAGATTTAGGAGACGCTTGAAGACTTGAATGAATTCGTTGTAAAATTAAAGAAAATGCTCGAGCTTCAGTTTAACTTATAATGTGTAGCTTAGACTTGGTATTATTTTAGTAGATTCTTCATTATCGAGCTCCGAATTTCCCCGTTTTCTGATACCTGACAGCAGGTAATTGTATTACTATTGCAATTATTAAGCTGAGAAAGAGTCAGCTTGAGCAGTCAAGATCTCTGGAATCCATTACGTTTCCAGGATCGAAAAAGTACATACATCTTCAGGGGATTACAGTTTGTCTGGTGAAGTGATAAGAAGAACAGACGACAGATGGACGAAGACGACTGTGAAGTGGACTCAACCAGATTGCACCTTTCCCCGCGGGCTGCGTACACACTGGACAGGCGAGTTCGTACTTAAAATTAATCACCTGCACTCGCAGGTGCTGATGATTTAGAGATTGGTGTGAAAGTCGCACTGGCCGCCATATTAGAATCAAAAAAACCGTCACGCCTGGCGATTGCGAGACAAAGAAATGAATTGAAAAATTGTTGGAGTTCGTACAAATAGTGAACCCGGACCGTCCAACTATCCGAGTAAAGTGTCGTAACAGAGAATCATGGTGCTGGCCTGCTTTGCTCTTTGATGTTTACAGAGGCCAAGAGTTCCTTTTAGGCTTGTTAGACGCTGGACTAGAATAAGATTCTCGTAGTATATCGCACTTCAGCACCGTCCAACATCCATGAAGCTTGAGACCAAATAAACTTTGACGGAATTTTCACTTTTCTGAAGCGGCTTACTGAGGAAATCACATTTCACGAACTTCTTGCTTGTTGTGGGATGTGAATAACATTTCGACCACGTTTGTTCGTATGGGATATGAAAGTGACTAGGAAAAAAAACCCATTCAGAATCATACCAACTTTCCATTGACTGCCACAGCTGCTATTACTAAATTCAGCTGGCTACTAGGTTATTTGTTTCACCAAGAGTTTCTAGAAATACACGGGAAAGCCTTGAAGTACTTTTCTTGCATGTCAAGATGTTTTGCAAGCGTTCATCGTAGGAGTCGTTCGCTTTGTCATGAGTAGGGCAACAATCACAAAGTCCACACATGCAATAACAAATGTGGGTGCCCCAAATAGAAAAAGAAATGATAAATTACGAATACGGAGTTGAAAGAGCCGTGATTGTCAGCTTTAAGATTCATCCTGAAGATTCATCATGTTTATCTAGAACGAATTGCGAATGCAACGCATTTATGTGGCGTGAGCATAAACAACGGTGCCACTGAGTTTACAGCAGACAGTATCGTAAATGCATCAAAACTTTTAGTCGTTTTCCAAAACAAAAAACATACAACTTGAGTAATAACAATATATGATTTAAATGTGTCAATACACGTTAGTGATTTACACCTTTGAAAAGGTAGGTAACCCACGTTTATCCATATCGGGGCGTGGGGAACTACTGCTCAGTGTGTCGTATTTTGCATACCATTCAATACATTTAGGTGTACACTTATAGCACTTTATGTTTTACGAGAGCAAACATATTCAAAATGTTAATTTATAGAGCTCGATTCTTTTCGGACGTTCTGAAATTTGATTTTTTTTCAATAAGTACCGCATAAAAAAATGTCAATCATCCTACTCATTTAAATATAAATCTGTCCTTTGAGGGTAGTGTACGATGTAAAAATGCGATACATCACAAAAATTTCATACCAATGCAGAGTCTTGAAAGCCGAGTGAAAGTTTAACAGGACAGTATAAAGGTCTACGACGGAGCTTAATAGGTCAGTACCATGTATCACTGCTATTATAATCATCAATAATAGCAATGCAGCCACCCGCTGCCATGTGTTGGCCAACTGGGGAATTCTAGAGCTCGATAGTGAGTGTGTGGTGAAACAATACCTTATTCAAGCGACACATCATCGCCAAAGCTGAGACCTAAAGGATTCACGTAGTTCATTAATTCAGTACATTAAAGTCTCCATCTGCGTTTCCTAAATGTGGTACAGCAGAAATGCTTTATGGTATAGTTTTCAATCTGATATCAGGTTTACTTTTTGTAGAATTGAGCTTGTGATGTGCCTAGCACACCTGCCAGAGGTGCTCTATTAATCCACATAATTTGATGCTGGTTTAATCAAGCTGCCTTTGCTTCTCAAGGCTTCTATTGTCACAAGAACTGGCAAAGTTGTGTCTGACTCGCATGAGAGGACGAACGTACTGACTTGAGGAATCGGAAAGTGGCCGCAGATCGTTGAACAGGTTAGGCAAGGATTGGATGACCTCGGGCGATTATTGATAACGCGGCTTGCACCACGCATTTTGCAGACATTGACATCGTTGCGCTTGACAATAAGTGATTTGAATTTCATGCAAAGTCTAAAAAAGTTTAGAAAAAAGTCAAGAAATAAAGTTGACACTATTAGATAGGGGTAGGGCATGACACTCATATACATAAACATAGCCCACAAGTTGTAATTTGAAGTGTCTAATGGAGTACATCATCGCATGATGTAGTGCTCCAGTGAATTCTCTAGAAGAACACTCTTCCAAGAAGGATCTCGGGAAGTATGGCATAAGGGCAAACTATGAAAAAGTCATTTATTCCATGTTCTATCAAAAGACTTTTAAGGACAAATTTTGGCTTTCAAGATTTCCATACCATCCTATACAAACACATTTTGATAACGCCCGCTGATCGTCGTAAGAGGCTGAAAGGACGTCTAGGAAGTGTGTTACGAAGAACGAAGGAGTATCTTACAGGAACAGCGTTCATTCATACAGCTCACACCAAAGCACTGCGATTTCTGTGACTGTACAGAAAGCAGTCAATTTAGTGTAGCTTACACTATTTCTGAAGATTGACTTTTTTACCAAAACATTTGTCGTTATAATTTTCATGTACATCTAATTGCTTATAATTCGTATTGACTATAACGAAATAGTATACTGTTATACACAATCCCTGGTCGACATTTGGCAGTAAAATTTTTATATATATATATATATATATATAAATATATATATCTGACTAATCACATAGGAATCAGATTTGCTGTAATGAAATGGCGTATAACCAGACGTTTCAGCCTGCATATGAGCTTTGCTTAAAACACGGTAGTTAGAGTCCTTTTAACGATCACGCTCAACGACATTCATCTTCTTCTTCCTCTTTGTCCTCAGAATTTTTCCTAAATAATTCTTTCTATATCGACAGTGTCCTCCAGCTAGACGCAAGCGATCGAAGTCAAGTACAAACAGCTGGCTCCCATGGCAAGATCAGTTGTTTGCATTTGAATCCGATCACTTGTGCCTAACTATAGGACACAGTTGACGTAGGAAGACTTATCTAAGAAAAAAATATAAGGACAAAGAGGAAGAGAGAGGTGAATGTTGTCAAGCGTAAACGTTCAAAGGGCACTGACTTCGGTGTTTTTGGCAGGGCTTTTATGCGAGCTGAAGTCGTTCCGTTGTATGCTATTTCGCTACAGCAAATCTGATTCATCAGTAATGAGATATATGAACATTTTACCGTGAAATGTTCACTAAAAATTGAGTTTAACAGAATACTTTTTGTTTCACTCAATCTGAATTATTTGCAATTAAATGCACATGGCAATGTTAACGACAAATGTTTTGGTAAGATCAGTCAACCTTTAGGAATGTTGTAGGCTACATAATATCAACTGAGTTTTGTACAGTTACAGAAACAGCATCTCAATAGATGCTTATGCCTTTCAATTTTTGAACGAACTAGCTTGCGCATTCGCAAAATTTATGGCGGTGTTCAGTTACCTAAAACGCGTTTTATTGACTAATAAAAATATCAACGACGTTATATGTGCGAACAGCAGTGTAATGCTGCAATAATCACTAAAAACAGACATCTTTAGTTGTCATAGCATGATACATGCTAAGTTACCATAACCTCACAGATGGGCAGAAATCGATAATCAGTGTCATAGCTCTTGAGAAAGAAATTGTCTAACTATAGAAGAAGTGGTATTTCCCCTTATCTTCAATCATTAATCAATCTTCTGATAACACGGCCTCTTTCTTCATTCTTATAACTCTAGTAGCCACTCGACAGCTTAAATCTCGTTTACTACACAATGCGCTTGTTTCTGAAAACGCTCTTTATGTGCTCTTTAGGAGCGAAAATAAAATATACTTTCACGTTGGGTGGCCATTATCGTAGTGTTTTCGTCAGATATTTGAAATTTTTAAATTTTTATTTCGAATATTTCAAAATTACCTTGATTGAAATTTCAAAAGAAACTTTGTTCTGCCGTTCCGTAGGGAGATATATTATTTTCATTCTGTACTACCAAATAAGCTCACTAATAATAAACGGAGGCAGCCTGGGCCTATGAGTAATCTACTTTTCGCTCTTTCAGTCTAACTTTTGTCTAGGAGAAAACTCTGTTCAGCGCAAAACTTGCCGAGATTCTTGCCTAGTTTTTTATAAGATTGACTGAGCTGTAGATGAGCTCCGAAATATTCAACCACTTTTCTCACCTGATCGTTCTTCCTCTTTGTCCCCAACTTTCCCTGTGAACCTGTGTTCACAGGTTACTGAACGACTACAACTAAACCTCCAAAGATCGCAAGTTTCCGCCTGTTTCTTCTCCACTTCATCTTTGTCTTTAGGTGCTCATGCAGTCCCGTCGTTATACATTGGTCAAGATCTTAGTAAGTTTGCCTCGAATTCTCATCCTTCTTTCCATTTTTTGACGCGTTTGTGGTATTAATATCTCATTCAGTGCACAGCGACTGACTCTTCAAATATCATTGTCCCCGTTGACGAAGAAGAAAAGGATCAGACGCTTGCTTACCTTCTTCGGAAGACAAGTCATAGCGTGTCGATTTTTGTAACTTATCCACCGAATTCCACTTCATCGAGTACTGGCTCCTAACATTTAAAAGCAATCGATACCACCTCATAACAGATAGACTGCGGTTGGAGTATAGGACTACAGAACTTTTAATGCGTAATAAAGACGATGACTTACTATCTTCGTTGCTAATTTCTTCTTTGAATGTTCATTCTAAGAACTGAACTATACTGAGCTATGTTGCACATCAGGGTTGATCGAATATGCATTTGGAAAGCGCGCCTCCGGAACGAGTTGTTTGTGGTTCGAATCCTTTTCTTTACGTCATATTATAAGTTTTGCTGATATATCAGCCTACTCCTGTACATCCAAAAATCTGAGGGTTATGAATAAAGAACTTCTTTAGAAAATAAAAGGATTTCAACGAATTTTCGTAACATGATCGAATTCATTAAATAACGTCGAATTTTTTTGTGACATGGCTTACCACCTGTAGGTTATAGTATTTTTTTCCAGAAAATCGGACAAGAAACTGCTTAGTAAGTTTAAGCCACAGAATGGTAACAGGCCAACATATGCTCAAATTGCGTGATGCGAACAGCCAATGTCACATATTTATTTCTTTACCAATAAAATTTTTAGACTTGTGCTCCTAAAAATCTTTTGATTTTTCAAAATATTTGTATCCGAAAAAAACCGAAAGTGCTTTTTACAAAAGCTTCCACATTTTTCACCTACTACAATTTTTGTTACTTTTCTCTGTTTGTTGCTCATAAAAATCGTAGCAGTTCTCTACTGGTGCCCCAAATGATGAACCCCAAAATCTTTAAAGCGTTATTTTGTTTTGCACGTTGGAATTAATCTTTCTTAACACCTCATACTTCAATAACCATGATAGATTATTAGAAAAATGCACCGATGTCATATCTTTTGCCTTATTAAAGTGACCGCTAAGGCAAGCTGAATGGACATGACACATTTTCTATTCACCAAAACCATGCAGCTTTCATTCCTTCCGTTCAAAAGAGTAACCGACTTACATTACCGTCACTGTCTTCCTCTTCACGGGACTGTAGTAAATGAGGACAACTCGCATCACTTTCTTAAGGAACACTAGAAGTACCTAGTAAATTTTTTCACAGATTAGCTCCGAGATGAGGGAGCGGCATGGCCGAGTGAGGAGTTCTGATGCTCATCGCGGCGAGCGTGAAGCCGAGCTCCACTCCACAACTCTCTCCGGCAGTTAGTAACTAACGCCCCATGGAATTCCACAGCCAGCTTACCCTTGAGTTTCAAAGAGACTTGCTCAGTCAGTATTCTACAAAAAAAAGAAGAAAAAACGAATCGAATATTAGATGTACTGGGATTCCCACAATAAAAAAATTCTTTAAAGACGGATCATTGATGTAAAAAAAAGTAAAAAAAAAGTCCTGAGATGCTATCACGCCACTACGACACGCGACATAGCGAATCAAATTGCGGTTCAGCTGAGGTGATTTGAGTTGGTGTATGACATCGTTCACGTAAATTAATCGTTCCAACTGAGTACAATTAGTTTGACGCTGTATACCAGGTTCTCACCGATCATGACTGAATGATAAGCTAGCAAAGTCTCCAGTTCTTTTCTACATTTTGAGAAATAATAGCGTGATAGTTTATTCATTTCTAAAATCGTCCCCAAGTTGATGATCTCCTGTGACATTAGAATCTGTTCAGATCGTATCCCTGACATACGATGAAACTTCTAATCCCTCTCTCTCACCAGAGTGAATCAGGAGAGTGAATCTGCGTGAGCGATTGCGTTGAGTGATCTTTCATAACTCTTTCATACGTGTATTTTTCCGATTTTTGTGTTTAGGCGAAAAAAATTTAAAAAATTGCGAAGGGAACCAGAAAACCGACGTCTTTTGTCCTCTTCACTGTAACCTTAAGGCAACTAAATGTCATAGTCTCATCTACGCTACTCAGTTTCGGAGTTGAGTACTTGGTTGCGATGACTTCCGCCCTAATCACATGTACATGGTATATTTTCATCATGATGATCAAAAATTGGTCATAAAGAATAAAATGGGTGAGATCGAGACAGAACCAGTGTCCACGAGTGTTTTCGTGGCAACTTGAATTAATCTTTTCTGTTATCCTCGTGCTAATCTCACATATCTTGTGAATGAGTGTGCATTTTGAGCATATGAATAGGACATCAAAAGCAAATCGGTCCCTTACTTGGTGTGCCTTATTACCAATTCCTCAAAGGTCAGTCTTTTCACAATTTTTCCCTAAAACTGATCAGGTACGAGAACAGACAAACAGTACACAATTTAACGAGTGTGCTGTGATTCCATAGTCTTCTTGCACACGCAACTACTCGAACTAGATGCTACGGATTCAAGGGGTTTCTATCTGCTCTCCTAATTGGGAAAAGTAAGTGCTCTATTTTGCAACAATATCAACCGAATTATTACAAGCAATACGCTACTCTACAAAAATTGACACAACAGCTATAATTTCATGTTGATAATCAGAGATACTCTTTCAGGCGAATCCTTTTTTACACCAATAGACAAATCTGACACGAAAGAAGAGTGAGTGTGATGTCGTAATTATTTCCCTGACTCAATCGATCATCTCGTGGCATTTTACCAAATAACATTTTTATCTAATGTCGTTTCATTAGCAGAAGATTCTGGTTGGCCAGATTTCTTTAAATTGCAGTCACTACGTAGAAGAAGCTTTCTGATTGGCTAGATTGGCTTCAGCTGCAGACTTTGCATTAGCAGAAGTTTTCTGATACTCGAGTTGGGTTTCATTGCCGCCGTCGTTAGGTTAACAGAAGACTGTTGATTGGTTGGATTAGTTTTACTTGCAGTCGTTACTATAATATTGGATTCTGGGATGACTGAATATTTTTTCAACTGACTTCTTCTTCTCAGCCATTCCTAAAATATATTCGCATTATTAAAAGATTAACACTAAATCTTAACGTGTTCTCAAACGTATGCAACAAATTTTGGGACCACACGGTTAGATGATCAAACACAAAAATGGTCTGTTGTCTTATTAGGCTTGTGGTATTTCTGAAAGTCGGACTGTAATGATGAGAGTAGGGTTGATCTCTTCGACCGGGTTGTCCATGATGGTTCGATGACTACCTCTGTAACAAAGAGAAAGCCTAGAAAAAAAGTTAATAGTAGAAGAAATCAGAAGTTTTCTGAGGATATTTTTGACTGTAGGCTTTGATATGATTCATGTGTCATTGTATCATTTATTTGAATCTTGAGCATGTAGTTCACATCTACCCACGATAATGTCAGAGAATAAGATTCATAGAATAGAGCATGCACTTTATACTCAAGTTTAAATTCTTTATGGTCTTGAAAATTGGTTTTTAAATGGGTATCTGGTTGTTGACGTAACACACATGGAAAACATATGGACTCCCTATATCATTTCATTCTGGACTGCTACCAATAAATGTGTATATTTCCAGTCTAATAGAATATTTCAAACCTTTCAAGAGGTCTAGAACGGTATTTCGAGTGCTTACGCACCTTTCGGCGTTATTCGCACGCATCATGAGTATCATAAATTTTTCGGTTCACCCCTACAACTGATAGTAGCGGCGCCAAAGAAGGACCACTCTTCGTCAACCTTTCAGAATGTTTGATTGTCGATTGCACGGCGTGTGGTTCCTACGGAGCATATGTAACAATGCCTTCCAATCAACTGTCTTGAGACCTCGTTTAAATTCAATACAGTCTGATAAAATGTTCAAAGCCATTAAAGAGGTC
Source organism: Parelaphostrongylus tenuis (assembly GCA_019055375.1). Lineage (NCBI taxonomy): Eukaryota > Metazoa > Nematoda > Chromadorea > Rhabditida > Metastrongylidae > Parelaphostrongylus > Parelaphostrongylus tenuis. Next base: position 12,500 of record JAHQIW010003011.1, read on the forward strand.
CGGTAAGACATTTCGAATGCTATACGTACGTTCCCGCATTTTTCGCACGCCTCGTCAAAAGTACATGGCTTTTCGTACATATTTTGTTAATTAGAATTGACGGCCTAGAAAAAAAGATGTCAACAATCGTCAACTTTGCAATACTATAAATTCTTATGCAATAATTGCAACGGTATTTTTCCAGCAGCCAGTAGATGAGGCATAACCAGATGAAGAGTCGTACTTCTCTCTTTTCAAAGATAATTTTGGTATTTAACGATATATACATACATATATATATATATATATATATATATATATATATTCCATTGCAGAGCTTTTGCTGTTTCACGCCTCTCTACTGAACAGTCCTCTTCTCATAAAGTTGTGTAGGCGAGTAATGAAGTGTTGAATACATATAAAGGCAAGCAAACGAGGCTATCTCAGTTTTCAATAAAGATGTATGCTCCTGAAGGTGGAAATGAATGCCACACTTCATCTTCCCTAGAAAGTTTATATCAAATAAAACAATCGACTTGCCCAAATGGCTTCTTGTTTCTAATTTATTGATAGTTATAGAAGATGGATCAATTGTGAATAACTTACTATCGACGTCAAAGGTATGCGAATGAAGGCGATCATAAGCTACGAGGCGTTCGTTTACGTAATGATGAACAATTTCGGTAGCAATCGCAACCCCAACCACATTGACAGATGTTCGTATACGATCTTTGCAATCAAACGTAAGATCGCTTGATATTCTTTGGTACTGAACCACTGGAATAAGTAGTTGATAAAATTAGAGAACATATGCCAACTTTCTATATGGTATTTATCGCTTGAAATTTTCAGGAATTTCTCTTATAGTAACCGCACTCAGTGTTCATTGAATTGCGACATAAAACAAGCTACTGAAACTGAAGAATTATAGAATATTCCTATCTTGAACCTCAATAAGTAGCATGTGCTACAATAGAATCCGACTTCTTTCATGCAGTTACTTGCGCATCAAGGTTATCGAATGCCATCGCATTGAAACGATACTACGCTACTTGTCTTTTTGAAGTTTGATGCGCGGCAGGAACAAATAGAATTTGTTGGCATATGTTTAAACTAGCTGATAATTAACGGAGCTACGAGAAATTCATTTATCTATAAGACCTCCACCGTTGACAATCCGTGACTTCTAATACGGGTATTTGAGGAAAGTGCGATCAATGGCTATCAAATGAAAGAAGTAGCGGGCTCATTATATCTTTATTTAGATTTTCTAGCTTTTACATTGGAAAAAATTAAAGCGGATTTGAAATCACAGCCGACAAAAATCTTATTGCTTACTAACACTATCCAATCAACGGCGATGAGCAACCATACGTCCCTGACTGGTAATCCCATTGAGGACAACACTAATACCAGACCCACTGACGGTACTCTTGCTGTTAGGGTGGCAGTTAAACTACAAAAAACAACTAATGCAAGTAAAGTGCTCAAAGGTATAGAACTATTGGTGCACGGTCTGTTACTAACCTAACAGTTATCACTTGTGCAAACGACAGATCGGCGCCATTCATTTGAGCAATAAAAATTGCCGCAACCGCCTCGTATAACAGGACTTTTTTTGCTTCTTGCTATACCGAGTGATAAAAACAACAAGTGTTGACGCTAATAAAGCCACTCAGATTGTACTACGAAAATATGTATAAGTACTCTGATGCCATTTTGTAACCCGATTGTTATCAAAGTGTTTGATGCCCTAAAGACAGAGTCGATCGCTTAGAAATCCATGAATAATAGTGGAGTCTTTATACATTCCTCCATTATTTCGTCAACATAACAACTGCTAGCTTCTTTTACACAACCCGTCATCACTTACCTTCTGCACGGATCTCACCACTCTTTGCATAGAGCTCATTTCCCGGCACTCATCATCTGCGATCGTCCTCCAACTTTTTGTGTGCAAGTCCGGCTTCTAGCTATGAAGTCTTTTTTTATAAATTCTGGCTAAGTCGGTTATTTTTCGAATTTTGGATAGCTATGACAAAGAGTCCATACTCAAATTTCCGGCGATCTGCTCTTCACAGTTAAATCTGGTTGATTTTTGAGCTTCGTGGAAATAGGGTGAGCGACAAATTTGGAATAAAGTCGAAGCAGAATTATCTGTGATGAACAGCATCATTACCATTATGTTACTTGTCTATTATGAACTCATCATGGTGACTTGGGAAGTTATTTTGGTAATTAAAAGAAATTATCATCAGAGACTGAAAGATATAAAACAGAATTCAAGGGTGAAATTCGGGTTCGATTCCCTTCTGACGTCAAAGTTTTGCACATCACTTAACATCATTGGGTATGTTTGTCACATCATACCACCGGAAAAAAGCGGTGAAATAGAAAAAGTATCCTTGTTGTTTACATATATCCACTCTCTTTCGGCGTTACTGCGATCAATGCCGACATGGCTTGCCAGGATAAACCGTGAACGGGGTGGCTGCTGACAGATTGATGCGTAGCAGCGTAAAAAAAGTGGTGCCAAAGCAGGCGACGGTAGGGCAGTTGATTAGCCTGGTCTCTCGGGAAAAGTTGGAATGTGGTTTCGATTTCCACTCGACGTCAAAGTTTAACACATCACTCAACATCATTAGGTATGTTTGTAACATCAAAACATCGCGAAAAAGAATGCTTAATGATTACATAAAATAGAACTCAAAACATATAGATGATGCTTACATTCATTTTTGTTTTTTTTTAGATTTCATTAAATCTGCAACCCTACTGTATGGATAGAACCGATCGAAAGTACACAACGTGAAACTCTTTGATCGATGTCGAGATTCTATGATAATTACAGGTGGTCGCAAGTGTAGGAAAACTAAATGGGCTATTTAATGGAAATTGAAAAAAATTCAATGTTCCAGCAAACAATTCGAAAAGTGTCGCTTATCAGAAATCGTTGTAATGCTAGAGAAACGAACCTCGAAGCGGTTGCGATTGCTGTTATCTACGCTTGGAGAAGTCCACGCATGAATGACTACGGATTGTTGCTCGTGGTAATGAAGAAAATCAGTGCATGAGAAATGGTCAAACGCGAACCAATTCGGTGAAGATCTGACGGAAAGGATTATTTGAGAAATGTTACTTTTTCCGCGTTAATAGGTAGAACTTTTATTTTTTCTGCGTAATAAGTAGAGAAATTTTGACTGGATCAGTAGTAGGTGAGTTAGGGTTTAACGAGATACAAAATAGAGCCTGGTGAACAGTGTACTTTTTGGAGTTAACAGCAGAGTATCGTAGTGCTTATATAATTCAGTACTATGCAGAATGTGAAACTATGTAAATGGTAATATTAGATCTTCTTACAAGTTTTGCCATTGGAGTAATAAACACTTAAGTCACTAACCAAATGTACCCAAAGTTAAAATTGCTCAACGACACTATTCGAAGTATCCGCCTTCAGCCTGAACACATTTTTACTATGTCTCAGTCAACAAATCAATACCGCTTTGTGCAGAATCCTGAGGTTTCTTTTGGTGCAAATTTGTCAGTAAATGGCGCAACTTGGCCGCTCAACGAAGCTTTTATTGCATTTTGCTGCTTTACGAGTAGGGCTTAAGACGAGATGTACAGACCTCCTTTGAGAACATCAAGCGTGCAAAGGCTCAAGGAACTGTGTTGAGGTAAATAGCGTTTGGGTTCTTTGTTGACTTTCGCGCCGGCAACACCAACTTGAAGCAGCAGCTGCGCACAGGACGCCCACGCGAAAATGATCGAGAGGTCGCCATCAATGCATTTGAATAGCATTTTACTTCGACTAGTGTCCAATCCGCACAGTCCTAGCTTGTCACCTTCTGACTATCATCTCTTTTGGTTGCTGGAGCACTTCCAGAGCGAAAAGAAGTTCCGAAACATCGATCATCTTCGTTGAGAATTGACAACTTTCTTTGAATTCAAAGATGACGAGTTCATGAGCTTTCTTGAGAGATAGGAGAGATGTGTTTAGGCTGATGGCGCATACTCTGAATAATGTTATTAAACAGTTTTCAATAGTTTTGGTTAACAAATTTGGTGTTCATTGCTGTAGTGCTGGAACTTATGAGAGGTCCCAATAGTTGATATGCTCTACTTGCCGTGAATTAATCGTCTGATAAGAGTGATTTACAATGTACTCAGTTTCTGAACGCTGTCAAGATCCAATTATTATCATCGATATTCTCGTGGAATCCACAGAATTCTTTCAAGGAGGAGAACTGTTGCCTAACAAGGGCATGTTAGGCGTAGATCAACGTTGAGTATTAGGTCTCCAGCCAATTTTCCAAGCTTGCTCCAAAAATTCAAAACTTATTTTTTCCAAGTAATCGAAAGTCTCAACTAACATTAATCAAAGTTTGTTTTTGAAATTTTTTGAAGTATTCTCTGCCTGTTCAGATGCAGTTCTGCCAAAGCTCCGGCAAGAAATCATTTCCGGCTCATATTGTATTTTTGCATATACTTGTCAGCAATGAAACCGTCACGGGAAGTCATTCGCAACTGATTGCTTTACGAGTTTCAGTTGAGGCACAATCTTTAAACTGCATTTGACAACACACCGTCAACGCTGAGTGATATTGCCAGCATCTGGACCGCTGCAGTCAAGCAATTTCACGTCCACCGCCTCGTCAAGCCATTTTGCTTGAAAACATTGCAAAGCCACACGTTGCCAAGCATATGGAGGAGAAATTTACAGATTTGGGCTGGGGGCACTTAAATCACCTGCCGTATTCGCCAGATCTGTTTCCGTCCATTTCCATCTCCTCACATCAATGGAGCACTGGCTGGACAAGAAGAAGTTTTGAAACATCAATCGTTTCCGTCAAGGATTGATTAGTTGGTTTGCATAGAAGAATAATGAGGTTTATGAGCGCGGATTTAATTTGTTGCTGGAGCGTTGACAGAATTGCATCCAGGTAGACGAAGAATACTTCAATTAATGTTATTTGATGCTTTTGATTACTTACAAAAATAAATTTTAGAATTTTCGGATCAAGTTCGGAAGCTTGGTTGGTGACCTAATAGACTGGCCAAAACTACACTGGCATAATAGAATGCAAGTGCAGCTTTTTGGAGTCTTTTATAATGACTGACAGTAGTTCACCGTCAGCCACTGTAAAAGTTAGATATGTATTCAATCAAGTCTGACGATGCTTGATGAGATTTAATAGATATCCTGCCGCATAGAGATTCATAAACGTCAAAAGCATCATCATATTATCTTTCTGCTCACCACATGATAGCAATGCTCAATTTCGTGGTAACTTTGTCCATGGAGGCAAGGATTTGTCTCATCACAAATGATTCATCACCGAGCTGTGCTAGCCCAATTCCCAAGATGAGAGAGAAGAGGACAACCTAAAATTGTGCTGATTAATGGGCCTGATTACAATCTTCTGAAACTATTACGAAAGGATACAAGAGCAGCACAGTGCTTGGAGGTACCATGCAATACACACATGATTTCATTCTGCGCCCTGCACAAGCAAATTCACGAGTCATGTTAGGTTCAGAAAAATGGTTACAAATCCCTCTGGGTTAATTAGAACACCACCTTGATACATTTAGTCAACAGTGAGCCATTGAAAAGTTAGATATGCATCGCTTTTGCAATGACTTCTGGTGGTGTCGAGGGCACGCTACTCCGCTTGAAATCTTCTAGCGCCCGCTTGAGTCACTCGACGATTAACGGGTCGGCAGATGATAAAGGTGACAGGTGATGGGTTGGGTAGCAAGATAGATTGTGACTCTAGCGAATAAAATATTTGAAAAGAGGAGATGGTGTCGTGAAGAGCAATGCTAAGATAATTAAGAGCTTTTTGTCAATGCTATCGATCAAGTACTTTGGCAAAGAGTGAGCGCTACGCAAAAATTTACGTCGTAAGAATGAGTTACCAAACATATTGACTCTGCCATTAAATTCTAACGTAGCTTTCAAGTAATCAGTGCCATTGTTAAGCATCTTCATGTATTTGGTGCAGTTTACTTTCACAATTATTGGGTTATGAACGGTGACGTATTTTGTTTGAGCATGTTTGAATGGCCACCACAGTAGTATCAGGTAACACATTTCTGAACAAGGCATCACTATCAAAAATCAAATCTATAATGTAGGACTTGAATTTCAAAGAAGGAGTTTATTGTTAAGTTTCCTACTGTCTTCGATTCAGTTGAAAAGAATCGAAAGATATATGATTCATTTCACACTGGTCATGACACTAATGTACAAGTTGATTTTCTAAAATCGACTCTAAACGCCGATTCATAATAGTACTGGTAAACCCAAATAGGCATACCTTATGAAGTCAAGTACGGTGTCCAACTTTGTGACTCTCTTTTCCTCCGTACCTTCGCCGAGGTCCGCTTTGATTTTTGGATCACCAGGATGATGGCAATACTAGTATCATTCCAGTCTGGAATTCGCGTTTTACCGTGTCCCCTTAACGTTGTAAGAAATATAGAAAATCCTAAAAGTGATATTGTCTAATGAAGGCTTCCTTTTGAAGTGAAAGACCTGACTAATATTTGAAAACAAGCAAGATAGGCTAACCTCCACCCTATCCCAGATATAGAGCGCATTATTAATTCAGCATTATTCAGAGACTCTCATACTATGAAAAGCCTCCCTTTCAGAAACTAAAGCTTTAGAATATTTCACAGGTCGTGTCATCAATGCTGACTTAGTGAAAATCTACGAGACATAAAGCATGAGAAACTTTATATATTGAACATCATGACGGAAAAACGAAGTATCAATGAAACTGTTAAGTTTGCGTGGAAGCTCTAGAACAAAGGAAAGTACTTTTACTTTTTTCAAAATTATTTATTACTTTGTTCTAAAAATTATTTGGAAAATCTACTTACAATGACAGCAAATAGTCACGAAATAGAGGGCGACCTCCAGCAATCCATTTTCCGGATAGTGTTCCGCCTAGTCATGCAGTGCCTAAGGAAAATCATTCAAAATTCAAACGAATAGAATTAGGAACAAGAGATTCCACGGGCATGATTCTGGCTTAACGACACTGTTTCAATACTGAAGAATTTTTCTTAGAGAAAAGTTAGAAAGGAAATCACAAAAGTGAAAAGAAAGTGAATTTGGCTAAGTTGTGTATTAAAGACGGTGAAAAATTTGTTAAGACAGCACAGCTGAAGGTTCATCTCTCAAGCAGTATTGTCGCATTGGAAATCAGCAGGTCATTTATGGGAAGAAAAAATTGAAGGACATGAGCGTAGTTAATCGTATTCATCAATGATTAGTGGTGTTAACCTGTGGTAAAAGAGCTGATAATAAGAGGGTAAACAAACATTTCCAACATTATCATTAACAACTCTCCGGGAAAGCTCATCACCACAATTTTCTGAATTGAATAAAACAGAATTTAGATAGTTTTGCGAAACAACGAACACTGCACTAATTATTGGAACGTGAAGCGATAAAAAATGAATATTTTCTTCTGCTTAGCCGTTCCGAGGTGTTACTGATATTATTTATTGGATATTAGCGAAGCATACAGCAATAAAAGTATAATATAATAAGTAAATATATAAATATGATAAAGAAGCGATAAAAAAATAAAATACCGAAGAGGGGAAAGAGAAGCTAACAAGGAAATCCATTTGGAATATCGCGCGTCGCTTATTGATCTATGTCTGTTACGTATTCATTTTAGATTCGATTGCAAAAATATTCTGGTCACATTGGGCAGGTATAGTAATTTTACATGTACATATGAGATTTCAAACCGTTGTTCACCCTTTTAGGGACAACCATAAGAATAACGCGCAAGATGATTCGGAAGCGGAGCGCGATTTCTTTTTTTTGTTAGTCAGGATTTTATTTCCTTAGATTTTACGAAAAATTTCTAAGTTTTTCTCATTACCTTCATATTACATGTTTTTCTAAGCACCCTGCCACAAACGGTGCGTACATATCTCTTATGTTGAAGAAAAAACTCATTGCTTGCTTACTACGTAATCCTACTATTGCTGTTGACATTCCGTCAATTGCAATAAGTTGTAGAAGGATTTTATGGTGTAAATACCTCATTTCTACATTTTTCGATTTTAGACAGATCTAAATGAATGAAATTATGATTGACAATATGAAAAAATTGAATAATTCGATAGCAATGATAGTGCACTCTGCATTGTACAAGTCATCGTGAACTCATAAGAATTCTGAGACGATCAGTACGCTTCAAGTGTTAGCATCTCTGTAGAATTACAGCGGAGACTTTGATCCATATTTCTATCGGTATTTATTTTTCTACTTAGTGGCTTGCGTGTTTTATGCATTTTTTAGTTGAATGCCTTAAAGACGACTTGTTCCACCTTGTACAGTATACACGTCTGTGAATTATTTCGGCAGAAAATCGTGGTAAATTTTTGATAGTTTCATTTTCTTGACATGTTTGTGTCGTTTTTTACCGATAGTTTTGTATGTATTGCTCTAGTTTGTCGAATTCAGCTTCAAAGTGCCTGTTGAACACAATGATTTAAGTGTGTTGATCCTCTATTGATGAACAAAAGTTCTAACAATTTCTAAAGCCGTCAATGAGATTTTGATGAAGGTATTGGCGCTGGTACGACGGCAAAATCGACTGTGGATAAATGGTTTAGGCACCTTAAAGAAGGCATTTTTGATCTCAAAGACATTTCCCGTTCTGGTTGGCCATCCGCTCTGGGTGAAAGTGACTTGCAAGCCGCTTTGGATGCTGATTTTCATCGAAAACTCGTGACTTGACCAATGCTGATTTTCATCGAACACTCGTGACTTGACCAAAGTGCGTTGTTTCCCAGAGAACCGCTGTCAACAAGATGGACCAATTTGACTTTATACACGAGAAGTCTCACCCGAATCAGCATAAGCTCTTCAGATATGGCCCCTTTCGATCAATGCAACACTTTTTGAATTGCCGTCAATTTGAATCATTAAATGAAGTTGAAGAAGCATGCCAAGAGTTTTTCGATCTAAGAAACCGGAGGTACTTCGAGTATGTCCGAATCCTGCACAACGATGGCGAAAAGTAGTGGACAGTGGTGGTCTATACTTTGAAGAACACTAATGCTATTTCTGTAGTTAATCTGCTTATAAAAACGAAACATTCAAGAATTTCTCAGTACTTCTTTGCCCAACACTGTAGTTCATTGTGACCAATTGCAGGTGGTTGTGCTGGCCCACCGCTGCATCAGAAAGCTCTTGGTCGGCTATTTGCCTCTGATAAATATCCTCTTCTACTTATAATAGAATTTATTATGCAAAAAGAGCAAATTTCTTGCCAGCTGTTGTGAAGCTAATAATCGCAGAGGCTGTGAGGTAGTGTATGCTTGAACAAATATTCTGCTCAGATTTTGTTTTGCCTGCAAATAAAGACTAATGACTCCATCTCGATCGCTTTCTGGGTAGCAGTAACGATATTGAGATCGGAAACGAACTCAGTGAAGGTATGGAGAATATGCTGGCTTTGAGTAGTGACTGGAACGATGAACAAGATTATAGTCCAGAAAAAAGAGATAATTGGCGAGTGCTCAAGGAAAGTATTATTGCTGAGAGCCCCAGCCTTCAATGAGCAACGAGCAGGTATTGGACACGACGTAATGCTCACTTACATAGAGGGAATCAACTTTAACAAACTATTTATGACCGATCTCACAGCTTTATATTATATACCCAACACTTTAATACTGTCCGATTATGGTAACTTAACTAAATGTTCAGCGCAGCTTGTTGTAAATGCTATATTTAGCACAAACAGCTGGATGAGAATACGTTTACGGTATTCGCGTTCATCATCACCTTTGTCAACTGTTGCTCTGTTTATCGTCGAGAGACTCAAGTTGGCGCCAGTAAGCTACTAATTTTAATCTAATTTGTGTAAGGATAGAATAAAGGGTTCTGGTCGCTCTAGATACTCATTAAACATCAGGCCACTTTGGGGGATCCGAGTGAAAAGATCTGATAATCTGATTGATGTCTTCGTGCCTTGCTTTTTCCATTTTGAGAAATCCCGTTGCTCTTGTCTATTTTTTATCGTTTAGGCACATAACGTATAAGGCTCGCTTAATCCTAGATAACTTTTCTTTCAGAATGGCTTGATTTTTGGTCGATCAGAGTTTTGATCAGGCTTGCTGACTTGCGAAAAACAATATAGTCCGAGCATCATCTTTTCGACTGCGTATTCAATATTGCCGAAAGATCTATCGTACTGCTACGTAGCAGGCAAATTTCTATAACAGACGTTAAGAATGGAAGTGCCGTATAATCCATAACGTAGACATGCAATGTCTCTAACCCACTGCGTGTCTTGGAGCGCCTGTTTCTTACTTGTTTCCTCATTTACCATTGCTTCTATGAACTTATATTACGAAACTCGTCATACTCATTTACGCCGCGCAATATTCATCAGCACATCCGCTTATTCGACGTTTGATGATTCTCTCATCTTATTTGACCGCTTTACAAAGGAAATCACGCAACATTCTGTCTACTGGTCCATCTTGAAGAGGTAACTCATTTATCCGCTCTTATTTTCAAGACATAAGCACTGGAAAAATACAGCAATTGAGAAACCTTATGGTTACGATAAGGGCAAAGTTGGCGCGTTATGATAGTGAACGTTTTCAGCTGATTCATTTTGTTCAGATTCACTGCTCTTGAAAAGGTTGCGAAACCTTGTCATTAGTCACTTCCTATAAAAGGTGATAATTTGTCGGAAGCAAATCTCTTTATTTTTTCCGGTACTCATATGTTAGACGGCGAAACATTGATACTCGATCTCATTCGCTGGACAAGAATTTGTCATAGAGTGTTAGTAATTATATAGAAACTCAGATTTCTGGCTACATCCCATTTCGCCGGTTTCTTAAAACATCTTCTTATATCGCTGTCAAATCCACAGTAAAATATGTTTCACAAAAACACGTGTTTTTTTCTCTTATCTCGGATATATCTCGTTAAACAGAACTTCTTCTTTAGAGCACTGGAACTGTTTCGTTAGCAAATGTCTTGAAAAACTCAAAAATGTGCTTGCCTTTTAATGAAGCTTTTCGATAATGCTGTAGGAGAGAGAAAAGATTTGCGCTCTACAGCTCGTCGGACAGAGCTCTTCTCTAGACTACTAGTAATCTTTCGATAGCGTAGCTTCAATGATCCCAACACTGTGCTTATTAGAAATGCCATTTCATTGCAGTGTAGCACGAAGAATAAGATGGGGCTTCACATATTTGGACACCTTGTTTACTGGCCAGCTCACGGCTGGGGCGGGGCAATGGATCAGCACGGGTTAGACATGTGAGATGAAACCTGTTCTCAATTGGGAATATGTCTCTGCTTTGAGAGAAACTCCATATTAAAACGGCCGACTCAGATACTACAAAACTTTTTTAAAGCTTTTTGCGCTTCCTTCGAATTATACGAGTGAAAAAAATGAAGGCGCACGGAGGGTGTAGAACATTATTTTGAGCTTTACAGTGTTAAAAAGGTGTTTTGAATAACCAGTCAAGTGGAGCTGTAGGTAGAATTCAAGTTTTCAAATAATTAATGACACTCGAAAGACCGACTTTCTTGAAACTTCGGCATGTTAATAATATAAAACTTTGAAAATGAGAAGAAAAGCTTAGAAAACTAATCTTTATTTAAAGCTTCACGAGGTTGGTATCTTTTCCCAATCGATTGCTCTTCTTTCCGGTCGATGGGTTTTCTCGATTGCTTGTGGCTGACGTTTCGGCAAATATGCCTTCTTCAGAGCCTGAACGTATTATTCGTTGCAGCTTTATTTATATGACTACACAATAAGGAAAGAGAAAAAAAAATTATTTGAAAATCTAAGGTATTGTAAGCGAAAATCGATTCAGGGAAAACCACTCACCTAACCATCTAATCCAGGGACTACCTATGTTGTTAGCGCCAGGGTGACGTATGAACCCGCCCCCATGTCAATAGGTCAAACTATGCATAGGTGTCAGCTGGGACCCATGCTAGAAAATTAATCTGAGATAAGGTGCCATATGGTTGGTTATGTTAAGGCAATCTCCCTTTTTGTTCATTTGCGGGTTTTTGGAATTTATCCAAAAAGCTTCAAGGGTCTTTCGCGCCGATGTCTTTGGTTCGTGCCCTAGAATTTTGACTACTACCTCGAAGTCATCATCGTTGTGTCTTTGAATCCTATGTGGACCTAGAGGTTTACCTGGGTCTTTATTTGCTTTTCCATCTAGGTGCTCTTTAATCCGGATGTGAAGTGGTCTGCCTGTTTCGCCAATATATTCATCACCACATGTCTTACAAGAGATTAGGTATATTGTACCTACGCTCATGCAATCGCCGTCTCTACCGTTGGGGCAAATAACGCAGTCCTTCGTATTACATAGACGGTCATACAAGCGGTTTCGAACTAACTGACGACGCAGTGTTTTAGGCGGAATTTCTACAATTCCGCTATTAGTCAGTACCGCTATTAGAAAGTGTCTGAAAAACAGTGGTCTAGAAGATTCTGTAGGAATTGTAGAAATTCCGTCTAAAACACTGCGTCGTCAATTAGTTCGAAACCGCTTGTATGACCGTCTATGTAATACGAAGGACTGCGTTATTTGCCCCAACGGTAGAGACGGCGATTGCATGAGCGTAGGTACAATATACCTAATCTCTTGTAAGACATGTGGTGATGAATATATTGGCGAAACAGGCAGACCACTTCACATCCGGATTAAAGAGCACCTAGATGGAAAAGCAAATAAAGACCCAGGTAAACCTCTAGGTCCACATAGGATTCAAAGACACAACGATGATGACTTCGAGGTAGTAGTCAAAATTCTAGGGCACGAACCAAAGACATCGGCGCGAAAGACCCTTGAAGCTTTTTGGATAAATTCCAAAAACCCGCAAATGAACAAAAAGGGAGAGTGCCTTAACATAACCAACCATATGGCACCTTATCTCAGATTAATTTTCTAGCATGGGTCCCAGCTGACACCTATGCATAGTTTGACCTATTGACATGGGGGCGGGTTCATACGTCACCCTGGCGCTAACAAAAAATTAATGACACTATTATGAAAAATCTTTCAGCCAACGAGGAAGAAATTTATCAGTGGCCGCCTAACATATTAACACCTTTATTCCTTATTCTCTAGCAAATTTTAGACATTCAGATTAAATACTTTCTGAAACAAAGGGTATTTTTTCGAGTAGTTATTGTAGCCTGTAGCTTGCTAAGGAGCTGCTGAGACAGAAGCCAGTGTCCTGGAAATGATAGAATCAAGAGGCAATCAACTCCGGTTCTCAGTCTTCTTAAGGCGAGAGATCAACGGTCGGATTATCAATCCAAATAGAACACCGGCAATGGCAGAACCAGTTGTCATCATAAGCAAAAGACCCTTTGCCGTGCATAAGACTGTCTGAAAACAACGAATAATAGTAATGACTCATCAACCTTTCTAAGGCTTTCTGAGGTCTTTTCGATATTTGCCTAACCATACTGCTTTGCGGTTACGAAAGCGTGGAGATGCTATGAAAAGTACGATTTTTGCGCTGTTCAACTCCGCGTCGAGCCAGTCAATCTCTTTACGCCTTTCCGGTCTCACTGAATGTAAAATCAAACACGTTCGAGAGGTTCTAACTGCTGCACAAAAATTGACGATTAAGTGTGTTGGAAAGTTCTACGAGCATTTCAGTAGCCTATTTATACCATGTAGATTAAAGTCATTCACCATCTAATAACATTTTGATAACAAGAAAATTTGGACTAGTGGACGAACTACTCTACAGATGGGAAAGTCCTTGAATGAGGTGAGACAGCTATTACCATCAAAATCCGTAATCACAGTGGATGTAAAAAAGATTTTCTGCCTATTTTTATTCTGGACCTCTTTTGAAAAGTCAGTGGCTCTCGACGGACGCCCGATCATAGCTACGCACAATTGAAAATACAAAATTCCCACCACGGTTGTGCCTGATTCTTTTACCTGTTCGGCTTACTTGACCTCCATTACACTTCGATACTCAGGAGAACGTCTTTTTCATAATAAAGAAAGTAATTGATAGCTTTTTGAAGAACCTCAGTGATATGCGGAGCTGATGCTAGCATCACTGCATATGAACGTTCTGGAGATTCAAATGACAACCCACACCATACCGCACATATTATTGCTATCATATCGAAGTGCCAGCATTAACTTCTGATAATAGATCACCTGTGTCAACCTGTATCAAATGTCGTTCCGTTGATCGTCGAGTGACTCGAGCGGGTACCAGCAGCACTTCCATTTTCCATATCGCGTGCAAGAGTAGCCCAATTGCGTCCTCCTCGCTCTAATGATTTGCTGAGCATCATAATTTCCTTCTAGTCTTTTCGTGAAGAATTCGGACCATTGGGTCGGTGGTCTTCCTGTTAAGCGGTTGATATCCCGAGGAATCCAGTCGGTAACAGCTCTCGTAAATCCGTGGTCGCTGAAGCGCATCATGTGTCCCACTCACCTGATTTTTGACACCCTGCGGTGCAGAAAGGAGTTTTCGCACTTCGATCGTTGAAGTAGGTCTGAACTTCTGATCCTTTCTCTCATTTGCGAGATACGTGATACTCCTAATATCGACCTTTCGACTGGGCCTTTAATAACGCCAAGTGGTCTTTCATCCTGCTCAAGTAGCAACCAGGTTTTTGCTGCATACGTTAGAGCAGAGATAATCGTCGAGTCCTAATGGTTGGCAGGGAGTAGAAGGTTTTTTGTCTTCTTTACGATATTTTCGATACTCTTAAACGTTCCCCAGCCGCTCAACTCTGGAGCTGGGTCGCCCATCATGTTGATTTCACGACCTAGACAGACGTGACTGGAGCATTCGTAGCATTCGTAGATTTTTGTTCCGTTGAGCATGAGTGGAGCATTCAAGACTTATCAGTTCGTCATGAAGCATCGTTATCGTAAAATTTAGTTGAAGACCAATATTCCCACAGGTGTTATCGAAATCGGTCAACATTCGTTTCGCTTGGTTGATGCTTTGTGTTGTGAAGACTATATCATCAGGAAAGTAAAGATCATTCAATTGTCGACCGTCAATTTTCACTCCCATATCGTCCCATTCCAATGTTCGCATAACGTTTTGGAGGGTGGCAATAAATAATTTTGGTGTAATTGCATCGCCTTATCGAACCCCTTTTCTTACGTCGATGGTAATATTATTTTAAAATGGAGATATTTTGATCGTAAAATCGTTGAATAACTCACGAAGAATCATAACGTACCGAGTGCGGACGCCTTGGCTATCCACAACCTTTATAATCATTTCTGCTTCCACTGAAGAGGCTTTCTTCAGATCGATGAAGGCAAGGCAGAGCGGTCTTTTGTACTTTCGTGAAACTTCATTAAGTCTTGTAATCTTGTGAATGTGGTCTACGTTACTGAATTCTTTTCAAAACCCTGTTTGTTCGCGTAGGTGCCCTTCGTCCAGTGTTCTGTCTACTCTGTTTAGAATGACTCGAGTGAAGAGTTCATAGACAACGGACAGCAGGCAGATTGGGCGATAGCTGCCTATGTAGTGAAGCTCTCCCATTTTGAACAACACAGTCTTGCTGGTTTTCCGTTGAATGGGAACATTGCATCCTGACAGGTAGCGAGTGAAGAGCCGAGCCAGGGTGTTGATGAGAGCTGGCGGCAGGTTCTTCAGGTGTTCTGGTCTAATTCTGTCCGGACCGGGTGTTGTTCTGTTCTTCGTCGACGATATAGCATGCCGGATTTGGGAAGGCAGGACCAATAGAACAACAGATTCATTTTATTTTGATTTACATGCCGGTCAGAGGACATGGTTAGCGAAGAGATGCGGTAGTACTGTTGGATGATTTTCTCCATTGCTCTACTGGAAGCAGTAGGTGTCCAGTCAGGGCATCGGAGTACAATGATCCTGGCCTTACGACTGGCGAAGCCTCGTTGGACTATGTGAATGCTCTTCCCACTTTCTGCAGCTTCTGCCGTAACTGCTGCCCGTCTCTCAATGAGGTCGTATTGATCGATTCTCTGCAGCGTTTCGCAAGCTTCGACCTAGGTTTCCGTTGTCGGTAGCTCGTGCGATTTTGCGTTCACATATCAGCCCGAGTGTCTGCGGAGACAAACGCCTCTTCGCGACTTCAGGACTCTCGGCTTCTATAGCGCTAACGTGAAGATATTCAACTAGTCGAACGTATTCTTCGTGGATGTTGTCGACAACGGCATATTCACAAGAACCGGCTAAATTTGAATACATCCCACCTTATGTTGATTCAGAGACTTCGTTGTTTAAATTTAGCGGCTTTCTCTTCTCTCCACGAAATTCGAAACTTTGCCCGAAAGAGACGATGGTCTGATCCCGTGTAGAACATTAGGAGCAACTGCGACATCGGTTAGGCAAAGTCTTCGATTCACTGTGACGTGGTTTATTTCGTTATGATACCCTCCATTGAGATACTCCCACGTCTATCGCTGAGAGTGAGGCTTTTGGAGTCCAATTTATGCTTAGTACGATAAATGATTTCTATTTATGTCTTTCAGTCAAGTTAACGTGAGGACTATCTTTGAAAAAACTTTGGACTACTTCAAGTGTTTCCTAAGTAGGTTATGGATGGTACCATCGCATACTGTGATTACTTGAAGAGAAGGGCAAGTAGTGTAAGTCGTCTTCGCTGCCGAATAAAAGGAACGTACGCTATATGGTTCCGATATAAGAAAAATTGGCCGTATTCATCCATTTTGACTCAACGGCTGCGCTAGTGTGACTATAGATATTACATCAATGGATAAACGTATTACTACATGTGGAATAGTGAAGTGTATAGTGTTGAAGAAAGACTGACTGTAGGGTGCAATCCAACGCAACACTTTGAGAACTTCACGCTGCCCTTTCAGTCACTAACAGATAAATGTTTTCCTTGACCTGAGACAACGAAATAGTAGAGGACGAACTTCCTCGCTAGCATCAGCTCCTCTCTTCCTTACTCGAATAACTCACACTTCCTCGACTGATTTCCCCTTCATGACGTTTTGCAATGCAAACATGAACTTTATGTTTTCACTAATGCCTCTGCGTCAGATCAATGGGCGGCGGGCTACATAGTTCATTGCCCATGTCGGGGCACATCATCAACGGCTCTCGCTATGTCTAAATCTAGACTTACCTCGCTCAAACAGGCCATTGCTATCCCCCGTCTCAAATTAGCTGCACATATGATTGGAACGAAGTTCCTACCATTTGTCTAAAATCAATTGGAGGTGAGCATTTCTAAAAAATTTCTTTGGACAGATAGAGCAGTCGTTTTGGTTTGGACTCGCTCCACATAGCACGCTCCCGTTTACGCACGAAAATGCGTTACCATCTTCCATAACCGATACTGTTCTTCACCACTTACCAGGTACCTCAACATAGCAGACATGGGTCCGACAGGCTCAGCATTGACAAATCTCTAAGAAAATCCGATGTGGTGGCTCGGACGTCGTTTTCTTGTTCACGATGAATATACTTGGCCTGACTCTTGAATAGTTAACATGAACTCCATCTCTACTAAGGAAGAGGGCGATGCCGGGCTTCCAAATTTCGACGACCCTTTGAATGCTTTGATGTTGCGCAACTCGAATCACCTTCCATCTCTCTTTGAGGTACCATTTAGTTCTTAAATGAAACTAGTTAACACGATGCAGTATGCTTCATATTCTCTCACTCTCAAGTCCGCAAGGGCTTGATTATACTTCGGCAGCACTACGGTTGCTCTTTTAATAGAGCAGAGATGATACTCTTTCGTGTAGCACAAGCCACTGCGCCACCTTCAAAGGACGATAAACCAAATTGAACATGTTTTTCTGCATAACATACCACTGTAGAAGTGCAGAAGTTGTAGAAAATGCAGTACTGGCAGAAATCGCAAAGACAACTATCTTCCTCACTCGCAAAGGCCATATTACGACGCTTTCATTCTTCATACCCCCGGACAAAAAATCACTGCGGTATCAATTATGCACTCACTCTTACACATCAACCCATCTGGATTCCAAAAGGGCGATCCATAATCACGAAAACTGTTTGTCGCTTCACCTCATAGCAGAAAACATGACAGTTGCTTGCTTCCCGCGTTCACATTACATCTTGTACGTTAGAAGATAGTGACATTGTGGGATGCCATAACTGTATAGCCGGTGCCGAGATCAACCTTGTGTGCAGCATTACTAGGTGGAAAAGTAGTTTCTGGACCTCTTACTGACCGACCTGCTTAAGTTCACGACACTTCCTTTTTCTACATATAGAACCTATTCTGTGCTCATGCAGACAGATCATGGTGAGAAGAGTTATTCGATACTCCTTATTACATAGGCCTGACGAATAACTTTGCAAGAAGCCGTTTTTTAGGTTTTCATAATACGTCAAAATGAAATAGACATCCATCACTCGGCTACTCATAGTCTAATGAGCAGCTTAAAAGACTGCTTCTGCGACTTGGGGAAATAACTGGAGCGGAAGCTCCTGTAATCTGCTGGGCACAGAAGCTATTCCATAAACATATAAAAATAATTTCTGAAACGTGCCATTATGATTATTTGTCCTTGGGGACGGAATGTAGATCCATTTGTATATAGGAACTTCTGATTGCTTTTAGTGCTGGAAGAAACTTCTCCCGAGAACTCCTAGTATTTATAAAGCCCCCTGATGTAAGTGATGTGCAAAACTTTCGCTTCAGGCCCGACTCGAGCCCACATCTCACTTCATCCGGGAGCGCGTGCTCTAACCCGTCGCACAACTCTTAGTAATCATTTGAAAGCTTTATTCTCGGCAGTTCAACAACATGCCTGATTTATGCCGGCAAATAACGGACGATGGATTCCGCAATAGACGAGAATAATCCGATGCTTGAAGATCTGAGAAGCGATAACAAATTTCGGTCAAGGTCGGTAGGTTGGGATGGTAGTTTGACCTTGTGCAGTCCGTCTAATCAATCATTTATACATTCTAAGATAAAGAAAGGTTCTCAACAAGGTTCTTGGAAGTGCCTGTTATAGTTGATTTACTGTTGACCTAATAATAGTTATGAGATTTTTTTGAAATTTGATTGTGGTCTTGATAAAACACTCGAGATATAGGTTTAATATTACACAAATACCAGCCAAAGAGCAATCGAGTGTACAACACTGTATGTTTGGTGATATTCTCACTTGAGTTACAGTGTAAATCGTTCGTCGACGCTACCTCTTTGTATGGAGTCTTGAGCGCCCCATAGAGGATTGATTAAAAGACGACGCTTTCTGCACGACTGATGAGACTGTAAGGTTGAAATACGTGTAACAGGCCATATGGCATGTTGGCTCAAATAATAAGGAAGAGATCTATTAAAATTTGGGCGTGGTCTTAGATGTACTTATTGTCTTCCGTCTCTAAATACCTTACAGCTTGTTTAACATGTTTTGCATTGTGCCAGCAAAACCAGTCAACCAGTCATCCAGTCTACCTCATAAACACAAAGGATCAAGGAGAATTTCATGAAACTCAATCATCCTGCATAGTTCTCTACTACAAAAGCAAATTTTACAAGAGGTTGCGGAGATTGCTGAATCATACTTCTTTCAAACAAGCTTGATGGAAATGTACACGCTAGAAGAAGAATCAAATTGCCTCATAATAATATGATTAGAACTCCTAATTTCTTCTTCAAGACGAAAACAAGGTGTACATTAATCTTTATTCAGGAGCTGACGTTTCGGCAGTTCCCCTTCTTCAGAGCCTGGAAAGGTCAAGCATTCTGCATTCCAAGCCCTCAAATACCTGTATTATTTCTTTAGAAAAAACAACATAAAAAAAGTAAAAGATTTTGGAACATAAAACATCACCGCAAAAGATTTTGGAAGCGTTTTGGATTAATTCGACCAATCCAACTATAAACCGCAGGGTGGAATGCCTCGTTATCACTCGTGATATGAGTCAGTACATAAGACTGTTGTTTTGATGGGTAGGGTGCACTACGAGCCTATGCGATATCTTTTCGGTGATCTCCATTTGAATCATTCAGTAGAACACATGCAAAAAGCGGTGAGTATGTTCAAAGTTGGTTTGGTGCTTAGTGCAATTGAAATCTAGGTCTGGTGATTTTTTCTAAAGGAGTAATGTTGGTGTTTGACTGATTAAATGCAGACAAATTGACCTTTCCAAGCTCTGAAAAAGGCGAACTGCCAAAACGTCAGCTCTTGAATGAATAAAGGAATCATATCACGCCTCGTGTTTGGCTTAAAGAAGAAAATTAGGAATTATTGAAACATGCCGAGGTTAATAGATAGCCAGTATTGGGAGTTATGTGAATATTTAACCACTTAGAATTGGCAGTTATAAGAACTAAATTTATTAATTAAAGTGGCAGTGGCCGTGGCAATTAAAACTGGCAGCAGACATTAAGAAAAGGATAATTAGATTGTTGTGCAAAAATGGTCAATGAATCACCAAGGATCGTGCTTGTGTTATAGTAAAACAATCAACAAAATCGACGAGTATTACAATTATACACGTATTATTAACGCTTTCTCATCACTTCCTTTGAACTCTTAGAGAAAATTGAAAAGCTTTCCTTCATTGCTACTGCGTTATCGGTGAATGATTCACTAGGTCGACGACCTCTTATAATGTGCAACACAAATATGAAAAATTGTGTAAAAAAAGAGATAACAACAAGATAGAAAAGTAAACAGAGGCATTACAAGGTTTTTCTAGAAAAAAATTTCCCTTGTTTTCTTAGAACTTGCTGTGCAATATTATCTTTACTAGTGTTGAACAAATCCTGTTCTTCTCTCGGAACTATCAGATTTGGTATTTTGTGTCGCTATATTTGTCGTACTTCATCTCTTTTTCGGAAATACCATCAAGTCTTGTCTCATTGTCTGATGACAGGAAACTAATGTGGAAAGCAAGATACAGAACCACACCTGCAAATCCTTTTGCTCCAAATCCATCATTCTTTACAGAACTGCTTGGTGGGGAGACATTTCCTTTTAATGGAGCTTCTTAGGCTTCTAGCATGATTCCTGAAGTGTTACAAAATTTTTTTCAGAGTATAGACTATTTGTGAAGTTAGCGGTGAATAAGTAAACATCCTTTCAACCGACTGCTTTTAAAACTCACTATAAACATTTAATATAGTCCGTAATAATGATTAAAGCCATTCGAGCTTGGTACGTCAGTGGTTTACATAAATTTCAGTGGTATCGCCCGCCTCATCATCAGTGTCACAAAACCTCACACCGAACCCTACTGTATAGCAAAGATGGGGCGAAGTTATGTGATAGGACGTGATACTGCGCTATTCGTAATCGCTACCAGTCGTAATTCATCGAGTGAAAAACAGTGTGCTAACACGATATCAAGCGCTATCACCATAACGTCTCGCCATCTCCACTGAAAAGTAAAACTGATTAGGGGTGGAGGTGGGTGGCTCTGACGAAGTAAGCGATACCGCCAGAGCTCACTTGTACCGGCGTATCGACCTCGAAAAAAATTTAAACATACTTACAGATCATTAGAGTCACAAAACATGTCATCATTGCTGCAAATGACTACCAGATTTCCCAAATTTGTACACATATAAAAACCCACCAGAGTTTTCAATAAATACCTATTTCACCTCCGATCTGCCTCTCCCATAACCCCATTATCATTAGTTTTCTGAAAGACCATTATTGAACAGAAGATTTCAGTGTAATAATGATTGGTAGGTGATAAAAGTGCACATACTTGCTTTGCAATCTGCATTAGTTCCACAGGTGGTTGTAGCAGAGCAGTTTATGTGGTAGATACGATAGTGAGAGAAGAGATAACTATTTCACCTCTATTCAGTGGCGGAGGAAATGGCTTTCTAGCAAGAGAATATGCAGAATTGCCGGCCTCAGAAGAAGAAACACTAGACAGTCCCAAAGAAGAAGCTTCTATAAAAAAAGCCTGCAGTAAAAAATATCCTGAGATGGAACATAGTGAACACCAAATGAATTCTTTGTGATTCTAGAGAGTAACATAGAACCGTAGAAAGTGATCGGGTTGTTGGAAGTGCAAATGGCAAACGCTTCTCATAACCAGTAGGTGGAGTTGCGAAGTATCGGAGCTACTAACGTCAACTAAGGCCCTTCCTGGCTGTGCGTGGGCGTTCCTTATGGCTTTAGCTGCTTGTTCGGCCAAAGGTACAGAAGCGACTCGAACAAATGCTTGCGCGTATCCATGACGGCGATGTGTAAATTACGGTGTTTGCTGTGCCACAAAATGCTCGTCAATATACGGGTCAGGCCGAATCTAAAGAGTGATGTGGTGAATACAAATGGTTGTGGTAATTAGCAATGAAACATACATTGGCTCTTTCACTAATGTTTTATCTGAGGTTTTCCTTTATTTGAGAGATCTTCGCTGCAAGAGCTCTTTGACGCTCCTCAAAATAAAGAACTAGTGATATTTGTTTTTTTAAATGGTGGAGTGCATGCGAACATAAAGCTGGTTTTTGTTCAAAAACACTAGAGATATTCAACAGCCTAACAATCCTTAGCAATATCGTTGAGTTATTTTTTTGCCGTTTAACTTTCTGATTTAAGCACATTCTAGAAATTTCTGAGAAAATCCTATATTCCAGTTTTGTCAGTAGTTGAATGCAGAAAGTGAAACGTACGAGAAAGAAACCTGGCATACAGGTCCATCAAAAATTTCAAAAACCTCTCTGACTCTTTACAGAGATCCAGGAATAAGGATTTCTCGAACTATCTGCGCTCCATATCCAATTACTGAATTCTCCCCAGCTGAGTGGACCAGAATTCTAAAGAATTAGGAATCCTTTTTAGACTTCTTGCAAGATATGATAGATGTTCACCTCTTGCTGGCGGCTCGTATGATCTTACACCCGCTGCCTATAATATCAATAATACAATCCTGTTACTGCATACGTTTTCTTTATGCAATTTTCAAAGAAAGCTCACCTTTGTCGCATGAGTATAGGGCGAAGAAGGGGTGCGATAATTGGGCCAATATTGTCGATTATCGTAGCAATCAGGGTGATGACGATGGTCAGTTTTGTTCCAGACATGGGATTTGAAGCAACCTGAAGGATTTGATGCTTCAAAATTAGCTAAATGAAGCAGTATTGTCGATGAGCTGCTGCGTGATAAAAAAATAAATAACATTCCAACAATGGCGAATCAGCATATGAAGCGACTAATAACTACCAAGCAAAGCGAATCATCTAATTGTGGGAGGAAAAATCTCAAATTTGATGGAGTTCTGAGTGATGGCAAAACGAGCGTTAGTAGGGCAACGGGTTAGAGCACGCGTTCCTGGAGAGAGTGAGATGTGGGCTGGAGTCCTGCCTGACACGAAAGCTTTGCTTATCGCATTACATCGCTGAGTCTATCTAGAACATCATACAACACCTAAAGCGGTTAAATAAAAAGATTTCGATTCGATCATCCAATACCCAATATCTGCCAGCCTCACTGGTTCAATGTGGGTAACGAGTACATGGGAAAAACCGTTGACGGTTGCTGAAAGATAGATGCGTTGTAGTTGTAGAAAGATTAATGGCAAAACGGGAGTCAGTAGTGCAACTTAGTAAGATGTAGGTTCGAGTCCCGCCTGTCTCAACACTTTTGTACATCAGTCTACATCACTGGGTAAACCCTAATTTTTTTGAGGTTCATGAGCTTCTTTTTTCTATGTTGCAGTTAGTAATTCGAGCACGAAAGTAATTTGACAAGTGAGATATCTTCTGCCACAGCATGCTTTTGTTAATGTACCATGTGTGTCTACGGTAATCGCTGATGGGAAATTTTGAAAAAAAAAAACCTCGATCGGCAATTTCATATTAAACTAGTCATCGTGAGCATGTAGTTTGGAAGATCTTTCCTGAAGTTCATTTATGACATCGACGTGATACTGCAACTCTATTCTATAGATTTATGGAGTTCATAAACCTCTAAAAAACTTTATTGCTTAAAATATCATCTTCTCAATTGAAAAATGTATTTCGAAGGTTACGTGTTCAATGCTCGTGAACGCCCACAATGTTGAGTTTATAGAGTCCAGCAAAGATACTCTTAGAAAATAAGAACTTCCTATACTATCTCAACAGTACTATGCTTCACCAAGTTAATTTTCCTCGTTTTCGAAAGAGCTATGCAAACAAATATCTATTCTAACTGAAATGTCCGCTAGATTTTTTTATTCGAAGAAAACATATGTGAAGGCGTCAAATGTGAACTTTGGTGGAACAAACTATGAAAGAACGTATCATTGAAGACCTCTCTCTATTTGATATCCCAGCAACATCGTCGTCTTTCTAGATTAAGAAGATAAGATAAGTTGTTAGGAATTGATCAGCCACTAAGATCGCAATGTACTCGACTTCAGCAAGTATGGTAAGTAAAGGTAACTGAACACATATATGGCCTGTACACTCACTTATTATGCCTAGCCGATGCATGAGGTCAGTTTTTTCTACTAAGCATCCAAGCTGGATGTTAAATTTGACCGCAAAAAAATAAGGCATAGGTAGCCTTGACGCGGAATCGATCCGAAGACCATATTATAAGCTTTTGTGACTCCGCACTGCACTCATCGTCTTCGTGACTACGAAGCCATCGGAAAATGTAGACAATATGGTAGCGCTTTAAAGTACTCAAGAAGCTATCAGGGTCTAGCATAGTGACCTTTGTAAGACGGAAAATTATCACTTGCCGCTACTAGATCTAGTGTTGACCTATTTTGTATTGACGATTTTCTATGGCGAGCAATGATGTTAAATGTGGACAAACACACCAATCAGTGCAAAACCTGTTTGCGAAATCTACACAGCTTTCAAATTAACATGTTCACAAAACATTAGAATGGACTGTACGTTTATAGACTTTCGAGAATACGTCTCCGAAATTCAGTTGAAAATGGATACACAGCTTTTCAGCGACCATTCAATAAGACGCTTATCATCAAGAAAGTGCCACACATGACGGATTTAATGGAGATACAGAGCGACCTTGAAGAAGGCCAAAAATGGAAGAATGATATTCTTACGAAACCACTTGAAGCCGATGAACTCTCTAATAGACTTTTAATTTATATTCGAAAGCGAAGTCAGTGCATTTATCAGGAGTCATCTGAGAGAAACCCATCCAACCATGTGAATAGCCGTAGTCTTTACCTAAATAGAAACAAGTAGCAGTTAAAGAAGTCATCTCAAATTTTGCTAGCAGTTTACTCACTTCTGATTTATGTAGCGTTGTACTAGCATTTGATGATTCCATTTCTCGTCGTAGAAGAAGACACGTTGTTAACAGTTTCCACTAAATCTTACTACATCACTTCAATTTGAGCTTTAGGCTATGCACACATATTTGCTCGTTTTTTGGTCGAAATTAGAATTTTGACATCAACACTCTAATTATACGAACACCTACCAGTATCTTTCTCTTCGACTGAAGGGATTTGTTTAAAGCCGTAGTTCTTCCTTCACCATTGGTTAGTGTGGTATTATCGGCTGTCTCTAAGTTCACCGTAATGGTCCCCATTGTTGCTACAAATTTATATGTCACCGAAATTTCTTGTATAGGCCATGAGCTGCTGTTCACTGCTATCTCTGTGCCATCGTTGGTATAGAAGTACTATTGTAGTCTAGATCCAGATCAGCGATTAGCTTTCAACTAAACGCTGTTTCTTTTTTTTTTTTTTGAAAGAAACTTCTCACATTACAATCAGCCCCACAATTATTTCTCAAAACAGAAAAAGGTCAAATCTGCATTACATGTTGTACACTGCATCACCATTCCTGCTCCGCTTATATGACTCTATGAACACTGATTACGGTCACCTTTATCATCTGCACAATAAGCAGTTAAATGAGAGTACAGGAAAATTTTGTAAAATATAACACTTCAGAAACATTCGATAACCCCTTTTGTATGATTCAGTATGTAAGTGGAATGAGTCAAACAAAAAACAAGAAGAGCAACAAGTTTATCTCAGAACTCTTCGAATCATTATCAATACCATTATCTACGGCAGCTCCAAGACAGTGACTGAACATTGATTCAGACAAAATTTCACGATCGTAATCCTAACATGCGGTTTTTCCCCGTTTCCTAATATCAATAGGGAAGACTGATAGGACGTTTGACTTTGTTGATGCAGGCAAGACCACCAAACGTACGTATGCCACCCACATATCAGATCTCGAAAAGGCACTGAACAGTCTCTCAGTATAAAACTGCTGAGGCCTTATACACGAGGCCTATCTCTTGATCAATAATTGAAGGAGATTGATTCCCTAGGCAATAAGGAAATCGTGCACAGTATCACTAGAGAAGGCATTTTAAAGAAAACTAACTGATTGCTAGTTCTACCTAAGGTTGAGCTAAAAAATCTTTTAATTTTTAGAAGTTTTTCTTTTATGAGCGAACTATAACAAGAAAAAAAAACTTCCTTCAACGTACAAACCACCATAACCCACGACTTTTGCCATGGTTCTGCAAAATTTCGAACTGCTGGCCTATGTGGTTTGGCACTGTTCAGCTGAAACAAACCGTGTTTACATAGGTTTCATTTTGGATACTTCTCCATCAATTTGCTCAGTGAGCTCATGTGGATCCTGATAAAGCTTCTTGTAGATAAAACCATATTGGTGTAACTGCTTAGCAACGGTCCACTGCAAAACACCAAACCTTTCAGCCAAATCACTAGTTCCCGATGAAGGCTCAACATCCAAAGCGGCTTGCAAGTCACTCTCATCCTAAACACATGGCCGGTCAGAACGAGGCATCGAAATCAAAATTGCCTTTTTGGAAGACAAGATCCATCTGCCCACAGTCAGTTTTGTCGACGTACCGGCACCGTTCACCCTCATTAACCTCATCGATTTTAAGTGTTGTTAAACCTTTTCTCCAATAGAATGGCTCGTTAACACACATTCATAAATAACAAGAATCATACTGTTCAACAGGTTTTTCCAGGCAGTAATCAGAGTAAATATGTATACAAAACCATCAATAAAAAGCTACACAAAAATGTCACGAATACAATTTTCGTAAATTTCCTAGAACTTTTTGCTCACCCTAATAGAGGTCTATTGCTCATTTACCAAGTCACAGAGGTAAATATTCAGTTGTGCGGCCACACATTAATCTAAGAAATTTGGTTCGCAGTTCTTCAATACTTCATAGCACTGCCAAGAGTTCCACAGATATTTGATTTTTTCTAAGGATTACACTCACTTACAACTCAATGAAATCCTACTAGTTTCCTTGAAAATTATTCGGACCCACGCTTCAGCGCATTAATCTACCCGTTTTTGCAAAAAAGCCAAAGTTTTGCTCTGAGATCTTCGTGCAGTCGTTTAATTTCGTCACATCTAACGATCCCTCGGATTTTTCGGGAGTTACATCTGTTTCATTTAGTAATGTCATCTTGAAGATTTTTGATGCGACACCACTTTATATAACGAAGTTTTTGCTGGCAGCATCTCATTAACTTTTGTTGCATCTTGGATATTAGGACTGTTTGGCGATGAATTGGTACCTGCTACGAGATCCTGTGAATGTTCGCTGTTGTTTTCGGATTTTTCTTTATTGAAATCCTGTTTTTTGAAGCTCTTTCATAGGAAAATGTGATTTACTAAGCAAGCGATATAAATCTTCCCTTACAGAACTTCCTTCAGGTGCACTGCTAGCATTCACCACTTTTAATGGAGACATAAAATCAATTTCAATTTGAGATGATGGTGACATGAAAGGCACTCTTTGAGCTAAATGTAAGGTACTTGTTATGTTTTGCTCTTTGTCAGCTTTAGCAGTGGATTTTCGCGATGCACCACTTTTTTTCAATCGTTTCTTCTTGTTCGCTAAAAGGAAGCTGTGGACTGCTGTTCTTTCTTGTATAACGGCCATGTTGTCCCGTTTCAGTAGCATCAATTATCGGAGCAGATTCCGTCGGAGCGGCTATTTTAACCTGAAAATATCACTTAGTTCTGAAGTTCAAACTTCTTATTTAGTGTGAATGGTATTGCATATATATATATATATATATATATATATATATATATATACATTTTGTAAGCACTTTAATGATCCATTTTCACAGCTGCTTTTTTTCATCGTGCGAATCCCAGTACTTCTAGCGTTCAATTAGTTTTTTTCGCCTTCTTCTTAAGCGTCGTAGAATACTAAACGAACAAGTCTTCTTACAATCTCAAGGATAGCCTGGCTGTCGCTCTCCATAGAGCGTTGTTATTGACTAGCAGAGAGAATTAAGAGGTGGAGCTCGGCTTCACAGGCGCCTCGACAAGCATCACAACCACTCGACCACGCAGCCCCATAAGTACATATATATATATATATATATATATATATTTACACATATATGTATATACACATACGTTTATATGCATATACGCATATATATTACAGGGTACGGAAAAAGTTGTGATAATTTGTATTGTTGTTAATTTCAACACTGGTATAAAATTTTTTTTATTAATCTGATAATTTTACACAACTCTTTGTTTGATTCGGTCTAGCATTTGTTTCATTTACTTGTCTATTTTCAGATGTGCTCAAGTTATGGATCGTAAAAATCAACGTATCGCAACATTTAAGTTGCACATGCGGGAATCAAAATAGCCGACTGGTTTCAAACCATTAAGGGTCTGCTGAACAGTGAGACGTTTCAAAAAGACTGGAGAGATTCAAGACTATCCTAGAAAAGGTTGTCTTACCACCTCGTCTACTCCGGAAAGCATTCAGAACTCCAATGGCTAGGTCCAACGAAATCCGAAGCCTTCCACGCATAATATTGTTCAGGAAACTCGGAATCAGCAAGCGGAGCGTTTAAAACATTGTCAAAAATAAGGTGAAGTTGCTCATCTACAAGATCTCTCGTGTTCACGTTTTGGACGGGAATATGAAAGAAGAACGAGTTTCAAAAGTTTACCGAATGATTTTTCAGCGGCTGGTGCTCCTTTGTCAAGGGTGCCTTTTGCGGATGACAAGATATCCGCAGTCAAACCACTCCGCAAATGCCAAAATCGACGTCAACTTTTCAGGAAGGTTCAGTAGAAGTCAACAACAGCAAAAACCATACCAAAGTCATTTTCCACCCTTTTTAATGATCTGGCTTGGCATTTGCTCCACCGGATAGACGCCGTTGGTCTTCATCAACGGAAACGTCAAAATACCGCTGCCAGCTATCAGCAATAAGTTTTTCGGGGTGCACTGAAGCCTTGGAGCACTCAACATTTTGGCGCAAACGAGTTTACCCTTCAACAGCCTGGATTCTTGCGCATCCAACTCGCTCAACGATTTCCATTTGTCAAAAGCTATTTCCAAATCCGTTTGGGACAAGGATATTTGGTCGTGAAACTCATCGCATCTCATCTCAGTGATTAACTCCGTGTGGTCCATACTAAAGGAAAAAGTCTTTGCTACACGCTACACTACTGTAGACGCGCTTCAAACACCTTTGACGCGCACGAGGACGATTCAAGGAATAAACGTGTACGAATATCGTTGGAAATTTTCGTAAGCGAGTTCGCAAATATATGGAGGCCAACGGAGGCAATTTTGAGAAATTGTAACAAACATTATTATTTATTGTTTCCGTCGCTGATCTAATAAACGTAGTTATTCCCTCAATTGAACAAACTCATTTATTTATGTAATACTTTATTACTATTCAAATATCCGAAAAAACTGGCAGAACTTTTTCCGCACTCTGATATATTTAGTGTACTAATATAGACACCATTCAGTAAACTTTAGCGAAGAGTTATTACCGTGCTCTTGGAGAAAGAAACAGTCGAATCATTCCTTTTATTGTTGTCGGTATTCGCCAAATCTTTTATTGCTTCCTCTTGATGTTTACCTTCTCCTTCTTTTCTTTCCACTTCTAAGCGTACCAGTATTGCAAGATATTCGCTTTCCAACTTGACCTGAAAACGTTGAGCATGACTTCAAATTGGCTACACATATCCTATTAGTAGACGAACACATTAGTGCAAATGTAAACTTCTCTGCAACATTAAAACAGATTTCTCACCATTTTATCACGTCTGAGGTTTTTTTATTACAGTAGTAATTAAAAGCAACGATTGAAGCATTCAAAGTGTTCCCAAATTTTATCATCACAATAAATAATGCTTCAACCTTGACTGTTTATATGGACCTCGCTCAAAACAATGATAATCTGATAGAATGACAACGTGTTTGAGTCTGTTGTGAGGTCTGGTACGGCACTTATACAGCACTAGACAGACTCAAACAGACTATAGAATAGAACACAGACTAGAGGACATTCACTACTTGACTCAGTGTTTTGAGCATTATCTTGTTCAACCATGATGAGGACTCTATCAGTGATGAAGCTTGATTCATAGATAGTTGACATATAGGATGTTCATAAATTTTGATTTCCGACGTGTCTCAGACCTCGATTACTTTTCCTACAAGATGGTGAGAGAATCGCTTTTTTGATTAACCGCAAAGTTGTATATGTAGCAAAACTATGAAAAAAAAACAAAGAGCAACACCCATATTTCGAGGAAAACCAAAAATAAAAAAATTATCATGAAAAAAGTTGATAATTCAATCAAAGGCGGGGACTGTAAAGTGAAAACATTGATAGGAAAGTGGTCATTTTTTTTGATGAGCGGGATAAAAGAGAGAATTCAAGTTACATTCAAGTAGTACTGCACAGCACAGATAATTTTGCGTCAGTCTTTCCACTTGTCACACAGAATTAGTATTCTTCATCACTCCATTCAAAAACTGTAGAGGGTCAAATTTTAACCTACGAAGTGGAATGGTGGAGGTGATTGAGCAACCATCCTAGATGCTCCCTTGCACTGTTGATTGCAAATACCATTTGGTGCATCAAAATGATATTGATTATATAACGTTATGTGAACGAGTTTGCTTAGCGCCTTAGATGTCATAAACCCAACCGTCTGCGTCTCTAAGACCCCCGTATTGTGTGTAATAATAGCGTCTGACTCCCAGCGCTCTGCCTCTAACGATGACGTCTAACCACGGCACGCTGGGTGTTAGAGACGCAGAAGATAGATTCCATGATCCCGTAAGGATTAAAACCTATCACCATTGTGGTATCTCTGTGTAAAATTATTTCGTTGTCTCTGTACACGTTTATTCTCATAAAAAAACCACAGAAAATTTCGAAAGAGAAAAAAAAACTCAAAAAAATTTTCAGAAATTAGAAATACATGATACATCTGTCAAGATTTCGTATGATAACCTTGATTATATGTTATAAGAAGGTCGTGAATAATCATAGCAAATTGTACCACCATGGAACTCAACCGTCAATGACTAATTACTCATTGATCAACGCCAAAACAACTGAGTTTGCTTTAACAAAACCTTTCCTACGTATTTAACGACATATTTCATTATAAGTACAGAGCATCACGATGAAAGAAACGAGTGGAACAGATAGGCAAGCAAGTCGTACAAAAATTTATGTATTCCTTTGCAAAACAAAATTCCTTGGTTATGGATGGTTACCTTATTCACCACTTAACAAGGCCACAGAAATTCTACAAGTGAAAAATTTCTCTAATCACTGAGTTTATTGTACACCATCACCTTTAACCTTTCAATACGGAGTCCACCCAGGTGCACAACCAAAACGATGTCACGTCGTGGGAAGGTCAAGATACATACAGAAGCAAGATTCTTGGAGTACAACAATATCAAATGGATTTAGCCAAATCCATATTGGTCGCTGACAATGATTCTCGCCGAATGCAATATAAAAAAGAAAAAAATCCGATTATTTGATGACTTAGAAGATGTGCGCGCAAATGGCCTCATATCAGTGATTTTAGAGAAGAATTTTCAAATTACTACGAATAAATCTGAGGATGAGACGGGGGCACGAGCACAGTGTCACACATTTCATCGATAAGGTCACACTTTTAGAGCGGGAAGTAAATAAGCTTGGAACATATTGAAATTTAGACTACTGAAAAAAGCTATACATCATCTCTACGAAAAAAAAAGGCAGAAGCACCGTACTCACGTTAGTTATGGAAAACTGCTTAACAACTGATTGCTCGTTCTTGAAAAGAAAAAAAAACTTGAAATCAAAGTCGCCATGGATTCTAAGCGCCTGAGAACAGTTAGAAAACCATAACTTACATGTACTGGGGAAGTCGACGGAGTCGTAAAGATAAGTGGAGACAGAGGGGTTAGAGTAGAGAGGGCATTAAATATTGAATAATTTGGCAGAGAATGAATTGTATCATTTGAAGCAGGAGACAAGCTCCAATTCTCTCTAAATACCGAAGAACAAAATATTGTCAACTATTTCAAGCTTAACTATAAGATAAAGGATAAAGCTCTCGGCGTTACTCAATCTCTGGGAGATGCGCTATGCATTCATCCGCATCAATCATCGTTTGATTTAATTGAATGCATACCTGGCGTTTACAGTCATTTGGGCCAACGTGTATCAAGTAAGTGCTGCTACCCTCTCAGACAAGTCTGGTACCGATCCACCCCCGGATGGATGGAAAGCTTCGTGAGCCCTGAGCGCGAGGTCGAACCATCGGCTATCGATTGATGGATTATTTGTGACGCAGAACACCTCTAACCACCGCACCACACGCGCTATTAAGCGTGATTATAGGATCTCAAAAGTAAAACAAACATCCGCCCATGGAATGAAGTTTTT
Source organism: Parelaphostrongylus tenuis (assembly GCA_019055375.1). Taxonomy (NCBI): domain Eukaryota; kingdom Metazoa; phylum Nematoda; class Chromadorea; order Rhabditida; family Metastrongylidae; genus Parelaphostrongylus; species Parelaphostrongylus tenuis. The sequence continues at coordinate 45,195 of JAHQIW010003011.1, forward strand.
GCAAAGACGTTACCAAAAATATTGATGCAACCTAACCGGAGATGAATGCTGTTATGGCGCTCTGATATTATAGAAACAAACGCTTGTATTCAGATATGCTAATCAAGTGTACAATTGTAAGACAACTATTTTAGTCGAGCACAAGTTTCTATTACTTACGTGAATAAACTGATAAAAGCAGCATGAGCAGAGGTTCCAGTCATGAAAAGCTCGTTCGAAATATGCTTCTCTGGAAACCGAACATCACCAATACACGATGGGGAAGGAGGTGGCTGAATCGCTGGCGGAGATCGCACCTGAAAATAACTGGAATATTATTTCCAAAATAACAGTTCAATGATTAGCATGACAATAGAATCAATGTAACAACAAATATCTAACAAGAATCACCACCTCGAAGAGATCCGTTGACGGAAGGCTAGGCAAAAGTTGATTAGGAGGAGTGTCGAGTCTGAGAAGATCAGTAGAGGGCAAAGATGTCTCAGTACCAGAACTAAAAGTAGGGCCTGGCGGACGAATGGCAGGAATATTCGGAGCACCAGACCGCCCAGTATCTAGGCAATCAATGGTTGGTACATCGGTAAATCCGAATAGAAACATTCTTTAAAACCTCACATGAAGAGTGTACGACAACTTATAAAGTTGATATTTCAATTGTTTTTTTCTACTCAATGAATGACTATCCACGTAGTAACTGTCGAAAAGAAAAGAAAACTCATTCGAGCGAGCAGAAAATCCCACAGAATTATGTCTGTTTTCGAAAAAAACATAAGCACCTTTTGTGGAGTTAAACTATTTTACTGGGTTGTTCCATAAGTTTTGGCACAAGAGCGACAATTATCAAATATATTAAATAGAATTAATCAAAATTACACGACTCTGATTACCACTCAATTACGCATTTTCTCGGCCTGTATTTGCGTTAAGTTGGAGCTGTCTTGGGAACAAACTGTTTACTGCTCAACACGAACGGCGCGTTAGGGAAGATCTAAGTGAAGCGAGGCGGAAGATTAATGGAAGCTTCCTGTGGATGGCCCAGGTGCGACTGAACCTCCAAATTGTTCTCTTCAGCTTTGTACTTCGCGAGACACTTCCTAGTCATCTTTTCTGCAATCGTATCATCTCCTCAAGCTCCCTTAATCAATCTCGCGCGCTTCTTCATTTACATCTTCCCCTACAAGCCATTCGCATGAGTAACAAGCAAAATTGTTCCCAGGACACTCTATCTCAAAACAGGTATACTCAAGTTGAACACCAAAATGTTTGCAAGAAAACGCGCAATTGAACGGTCCAAAATCATGTGATTTTCATTACTTCTGGTTAATGAATTTGGTATTGAATTCTCTAGCGCCAAAACTTTTGAAAACGACTTAATAGAATGCGCATGCATTGAAACAATTGCATATCGTCGCAAATGTGCCTATGAATGACGCCTTAGCACAAAATATTGCACCCAGGTGCCTACATTGAACCCCGACCGTTGTAAAACTGCGATCAACTCCATGAAGACTAACTGAAATATTAAAATAGAAGATTTCAGTCATTGTAGACCATTTTTATCTCACATAAACTGCAAAATAATACCGGCGATATCGGGCCTTGATGTTGGCTGAGGAATGGAACGAGCACTTGCAAAGTGACCAAAATCGTCTTTAGGAGTCGGTTATGCAAGAAGCGATTTGACAATAGTGACTCACGATTTAAACTAATACAATCCAGAAGTAATCTTGACAGAATTAACAGCTTACATCATCTCTGAATTCTGACTCCGGTAATACCGATCCTCTTCTTGTTTCGTCGGGCAATTGAAAAGAATTGACTTCTTTTGTTGGAATATCATCTCTGTAGAATGACTATCAGTTAAAAGTAGTATTGAAATAAATATATTGACTCTAAAAATTACCTGCTACTATCAATTGAGGGTTTATACCTATAATTGTCACTGTTATCTTCTTTCCATTCATCGTGATAACTGTTTGAATTACCAGAAAAAAGAAAAGTTTTCCAGAGACTTAGAGGTGCTTTGTACCATTCCTTCCATCAGAAGCACTGAGGAGACATACCACTATGAGAGACGACACAACCCATACGAATGTCCTCTGATGTAAATTCCTGGTATCGCTTCTTCTTGTCACATTTTGCCTTTTTTCGCTGGGCTCGTAGTTTAACGTCGTCACTAAGGTCCAGAATAGTCTTTACACGATGACGAACTGAATCAGAGAATAAAATCTATCTAAAAAAGGAAAGTTATCGTGTTGTAGACAATGAACGCTAAGTAGCAGCACAAAAAAAGCTCTGCAGATTATTTAGAAAATATACGAAAATTCCCTGTTTCACTCAATTTTCGTGGTAGTGTTATAATGTTTCAATCAAACTTAGAGAGTGCTGAGTGATAAGCAGAAAAATCGACCTCAAGCGGTTGTTGAATCCGCGCCTTTGGCCCTTATCGGGCAGTCGTGCTACCACCACACTAGCGAGTCCACCCACTTCGCAGAAACTCTTTCTTTGATATAACGTTCCGATGTTAGTTACTCCGGTGGGTTCTAACGAAGAAAGGGTGGGAACAAAACGAGGACCTCGGTGGTGTAGTGGTAAGATCCAGTCTAGGTAAGTATGAGATATGAGTTCAATTCCCGTTGGGTTGGATTTTCCACATATCATCCAAAACTCAGTTGATTTTAGAAACTATTACTGGAGCCACTGACATTATAAACACTTTCTTTGACGATATTTTTTCACCATTGATGAATTCGAATATACTACATCAGTCATTAGAAAGAAAACTCACCATATAAAAACATCGTTGCGTGAAATGGAAACTTCAAACCTCGCGAGGGAGTTGACCCCGTGCCCTCACAATTTACGGAAGGCGAAAGCAGAACAAGAGCTCCGGTAGCGCAATCGTCAGTACGAGCCTCCGGAAAGGGTCTTACGCTGGTCTGCCCCTACCCGAGGTTTGGAGTTTTGCTTACCATTCAACGCAGTAGTATAAATAGTTATATTATCATACTATTGTTAAAAAAGCAGTCGAATAGATAATTCTCGTCGATTGCTCACCATTTAGTCCTTGATCCCTGCCTCGTCCGTCGACGAACTAATACTGCTCCAAAGTTCTAAGGCGTACGAATGACAGGAAACGGAAAATTTCATAGAGTTTAACATTCATAACAAATAAGAAAGGCAGAATAAAGAAGAGGACAAAGCTCTCGGCGTTGATATATTGCTGAGGGATACACCAAGCATTCGTCTTTGTCTAGCATCGCTTAAAGTGATTGAATGCATATCAAGCTTTTACAATGGCTCGTGGTGGCCTGCTAATCTATCACGTCAGAGTTGGTACCATCCCAGATAAGTCTGGTGCCAATAAACCCAGATCCCGGAGAGGAAAGCTTGGTAAGCCTTGAAAGCGCGATCGAATCATTGAACATTGGTTAATCGATCACGTGTATGTCGCAAAGCACTTAGAACCATTGCGCCACGCGAGTTTCCAAGAAAACAAAACTAAGCGAAATTAAAGGTGAAAAAAGAAGAGCCGCGACTTCATTGTGAAAGAAGAAAAACGATAGGAGAAATAGTTAGTGCCAAACTGATCTATTAAGCGAACCTCAATTGAAACATGTCATCGCGGGAATTTGCTGTCACCCCCTCACTTCCACATAGAAGTAGATAATTCAGAAGCATCAGGCTCTAAAACAGTTCTCATCGAATACCACTAGATCAGACTATTTCAGCCAGAATTTACCTTATAAACTCGTTTGTTATCAAAGTAGATTAGTGACCTAATTAAATTCATTGTACTTATAAAATTAAACTTTGAGAATAGACTCAAACTCAGGAGAATCGATCGATAAAACCCTTTGGAATACTAGAAAACGTACTGAAAAGTACAGTTGGCGATTTCTTTCATTTGTGGACTAGTCGGACCCCATGGATCTTCGTTAGTCGCCTCATAGACGATATTCTCTGCTTCCGTATAATTCATTACCATCATATGACTGGAGAAAAGAGAAGAAAAAACATAGAAAAAATGAAGGAAAGAAAATAACTACCGGACTACACTTACACAGATTCGCCTAGCTTTTTGATCTGATACGGGATATTATTGCTGATTTGTTTCGTTAGATTTGATATGCCAGAAAGAAGATCCGATGTGGTGGTCACTTCCCGGAATACGCACTCAGGAACGATCGATGGATCGATCGATATCGGCAACTGAATTAGCGGTGAATAGCGCGAAGTGGATCGCAGGCGAGATCTATTAGTAACAAGAGACCAACAAGGTCACGAGACTCTTTTTACTGGTTATGGCAACAGAACGAAACGCGCTACTTGGATAAAGGAAAAATTTGGGAGGTCAAAAATAACGAGAAAAAGCCGATCGAGACCGACAAACTTGATCTACGCGGACTTGTCGGCAAGATGGAGACAATGGGAGAGCTTATAACGACGCACGAGTCTACATAAATCAAAACTCGAAAAATACCAACAGAGGACTTCACGGACACCCGACTGTCTAGCAAAATGTAACCGAACACAACGACATCAAACAGTGGCAGCCGACAGTGCGCGAATTTCGTTGTCTTGAATGCAGATCACCAACATGAGCCATAGCGTATCCAGAAAATTTTTTCTGGATAGAATCCTCGTATTGGAATCTCCACCAATTATGCCTATAGTACTCATAATTTCTAATGTTTGAGTGCTTTTTTCACAGTAGTACAAGGATTCCAATAAAACTAAGAGAACTGAGTGGTGAGTAAAAATAGGACCTCAGACGGGAGTCGAACCCGCGTTTCGTCCAAACAGTAGAGGCGTGCTACCACTACACCACCGAGATACATTTGCGCCATCACTCATTCTTCTTATTTTTGCTCATTACTCAATTCGCTTAGGTTTATGCCTATAATGTCTCTACTTTTCGGATTAAGAGATAAATATGAACTGTGGTACAATGTATCCCAATTTCGCGTCACAAACTCATCGTTAACTCTGATGGATTATTTGACGTTTTACTTGTATTTGCAGTTTACCAAATCTAAGCCTGAAAGAAACATCAGTAATCAAAACACAAAGTATTAGAGCTGCCAGATTTAAGCCACCTAGAAATACGTTCATTTATACCGATTCCATAAAATTTTGAACTTCTAAAATCATCAAATGCTCTTTCGACGTCGTCCCGGTATTTGGAGTGAATATCAGATTTACAGTAAGCATTTCTAGCGTAGAAACGAATGAGATGCGCTAAAAAGACGTAGTAATTCAGTGGGCGAGAGTTCTGTCTATCACGATGGATTATCCAGAATTTCATGGTTTAGCATGTTCAGCATGTGCGGTGTCTGGAAGCACCATTCTCGAAAAGTTGTATCACTCTATTCGTACCGCATCCATTTGTCGAGCTTCTTCATGAAAATGTTTTCGCGGTGCATCGAAGCGGCTGAGAGGCTCAAATGGAGTTCATTAGCAAACTCCAGAACAGTGCTACTCCTGCATTTGCCTCGACCAAACTTTAATTCATTATCGTCAGAAGCAGAAGAACGTCCGCAATTTACGCAACTGCAAGGTCAAATTTAACGTTAGAAAAATTTGCAAACTAATATTGCATTGCATCTATGCTAACATAATATTGGTTTCATAACTCGTTAATGCTTCGAGCCGTTGGCTCAGCTTACATTGAACTTTACGCTCGTGGAGACAATTTTGTTGACACTATCGCTTTGACAGTCGAGATTATATCTTACCTTTAGGATTCCGAATGTTCGACACTTGCTCCATTTGTTTCACCGCATTGAAACCGTCACTCGAAAAAATGTGGTCGAGCAGGAACGTGGTTTCAACTGCACTTTGGACCATTGTCATCTTACTTCATCAATACACTGAAAGCTTATTAGGCGTAACTTTAACTTTTGCAAAAACTGGGATTAAGTGGCTGGAGCGATTTCATCTCGTTATCGCAGGAATCAGCCAGACTGCGTGCACTAAAAGGAATTCTGTTATTACGTGGCTTTGATTTTTCTACCACGGCAGAGGTTTCTGTGACAGTGGCAGAGCCTGCGATTATGATCAATCGTATAAGAATAATCTAAAAGGTTCTAGCAGACATCAGTTCTCAGGAAGCATAAAGTGGATCAAGGCGGCAAGTGTATGGCATGCTATGAGGACTGTCTCCACCCTGCGCTTATGACATAGTATCCCCTGCATCAGCTCTCGTCCCGTTATTCGTCGAGTGACTCGATCGAGCACCAGTAACCTTCCATTTATCCCCTATCGCGTGCAAGTGTAACCCAGTGGTTCCTAATCACTCTAGAGATTCGTTGAGCATCATATCTTTCTTCTACGCTTTTCGTGAAGAAATCGGGCCATCGGGTCGGTGATCTTCCTGTAGCGTGATTGGTGTCCCGATGAATCCAGTCGATAGCGGCTCTCGTCCATCGATTGTCGTTGAGACGCATCACCTGTCCGACACACTTTATTTTCGATATCCTGGCGTGTGAAATGGTGTCTTTGATCTTCGATCGCTGGCATAGGTCGAAACTTTGGTTCCCTCCTCTCATTTGCGAGATACGAGACACTCCTAGGACCGACCTTTCGGCAGAAATTTCGCAGCCTCTCCGTACTCGTTCTACAAGCCGCTGCCGTTCAGGAGGCTCTTTCAGCGTTAGAGGAATGAGGCTCATATTTATTGGTGTTTTTCGCATTCTGATACCTAACGTAGAGCTTGTTAGGCTCCAAACATGGGCTGGGTACTTGCGAGTAGCTTGCCAATTTCTCTCCCGGAGGAGTAGGAGGAGCTTAGTTGTAAGAGGCGACTCCTAACCGCCTCCCATGTACTTCCCAGCCGCTTGATTGCAGGCTTTTGTCCGAATTGACTCGAAGAAATAGAGTTTTGTCAAATCGGTTATGCAGAAGCAGGGAGCTCATCCTCTTAATCAACCTGCTTCTCTGGGAAACACGCGGTCGCCTTTGGTTCGCGTTCTATTTCCCCTATCCACCACTTGGGAATCCGAAATTCACTCTCCGATAAAAAATGATGAATAAACGAAACTTGAACTCAATCTGCTTTTTCAGCTACATCAATAAAAGATGATGACTGTTTAGCTGTTTTCACGATAATTTGGGGAGGGACTGAATCCGTAGTTTTCCTTGCATAAGCCGTTCCCAGTAGCTTCAATTCCAGAGCAGGAAGAGCCAGCGAATGTGGACTCAAAGGCGGAAATTACGAGAACAAAGAAGGAAAGAAAACTGTCTTGATTGCTACAGTTAGGTATTGCATTACTGTATTTTCCCACTTCATTAAAATAAGAGAGAAAAATTAGCTGGGTTTATAGCGAAGATTTTGATTATAATCAAAATTTGTCATGGATTTTACTTCAAAGCTCAAAACAATTAGAGACCGTTTCCCACAAGGCAACAAAGGACTACTTTTAAATGAACACGAAAAAGTTCTATTGCTAACGACGGAAATTATTGCCAAAATTTCTGAAAAATATAAGAGAACAGCTGTTTGATCATGTGTACATATAATCGAAACAGCAATCAAGAAACCATGCTTCAAGTAATAACCGTTTCCTATACTTTCATAACTACGTTTGAAATTCTACTCGTTAGTGTTGATAAAATAAATAATGTCTAATGAACCAAATAAAATTGAGAATCAGGAAATAAACAGTTGGAAATGCAATGATTACTACGTTTCCGAGATTACCTGAAAATGAGCTAATTATGGCTAAAGCAGCTTCCTTTGATCTACCACTTTAAATCTCCCATGCATCCCACTTCATTAGCCGCCGTATAACTACCATTATGCATATTTGAACGGCATAATGACTTCTGACGCTTAAAGTCTGTGATTTACATTGATTTATGCTACCAGTTTGTCAAAAACACGAAGAGTTGGTTCTCTGGTCGAAATCTGGCGCTGTATCAAGACAACATTGCGAAAACAACAGAAAAAATTTTTTTTGAGGTTGTAGAATTTCGTTTTTTAGAACAGCTTTTCTGGGGTGCTGTGCCGACCACTCTCGCAGTCCCTTTTCACATACATGGGTGTGTTTTGATGGGCTAGTCTTGGACTCAGTTCACTGTATTGGGGTATGAAGACTGTATTGGGGTATGTGTAGAACTTCGGAAAATCAACTAAAGCATAAAACGTGAATTCGAAAAGCTCTTCTCTAAATACCACATTTGAGCAGTTTATCAGAGTCATGGACGTACTCAAAGAATGCTATCTGCCTAGGATTTGAATCTAACCTTTGACAAGTTACGAAAAGGCATTCGACGAAGCCGTAGCGCATATCACCACATCACAGCTCGTCAGCCAGAAATTGAATCCTATCCTGAACCTGAATTTCAGCAGATAGTTGATGCATCGTTAGGACGGAAAAGCAGTTACTCCGGCATCAAGTCCGTACTTACATTACTTTAGTACTTCATTTGACTCGTGTCACACTGTTTTTTCTTACTGTGCAAGTTCCGTTGCTGTTAGCATTTGATTCGTATTCAAGCAAAGTTCGAGGATTCCATCGCAGAAAGGTGGTCGGGCATGCCTCATTGCAATTTCGAGAACAGCCAGCTGGGGAGTTCGTCACTGATTGCCACGAAATGCTGGGGTGAATGAAGGAGGGCAGTGCGAATCAGCCCCGACAGAGCCATACCGAACATCACTAGCCAGTCATCCTCGACACCTCTCCCTCCCTTCCTCCCCCCCCCCCCCCCCCTAAAAAAAAAGTTTGTATTACTTGGATATAATCGTAATGTGAATAGAACTTAAAGGAAGATTGCGATTGTGAACAAATTACAATTACAAAAGTGCGATTTACTCTGAAGCTCAGCAGTCAATGCAAGCGTCTTCCCACAAGTCAGCATTGAATTCATCTTATTAGGCCTCCAACTATGTTTCCGAATTTGATCCAAAATTTAAAATTCATTCTTCCTAGTAATCGAAAGTATCAAATAGCATTAACTGAAGCCTTCTCCGTTTGCCTGGAAGAATTTGTGCCAACGTTCCGGCAACAAATCAATTCCGCGTTCATAAAACTCGTCATTCTTCGATGCAAATGAACTAATAAATTCTCGACCCAAATGACTGATGTCTCAAAACTTCTTGCTCTCCAACCAGTGCTCCAATGATATGAAGAGATGAAAATCGGGCGGAGACAGATTTGGCGAGTACGCCGGATGATCCAAGTGCTCCCAGCCCAAATCGCTCAACTTCGCCCTTGTTTTCTTGGCAACGAGTAGCCTTTGATTGTCTTGAAGCAAAATGACTTGGTCACGATGGTGACGTGGAATTGGCCGATTGCAACAGCCCAGTTGCTGACAATATCGCCCAGCGTTGATAGTCTGAGCATGTGTGAGACCGTGCGGAATCCACTTGCCCTTGCGCCATTTTTTGCCTGCATCTTTCAAAATCTTCCGTACCTGCTCGTCTGAGCATTGGAGATCATCGGCCAAATCACTGGTTGACAAAGTCGGATCTTCTTCAATCGCCCCAATGATTGCTTCTTGATCAATTTCACGCGGTCTTCCGGATCTTGGTTGATCGGCCAAATCAGTTTCGCCATTGCGAAGTTTTGTAAACCATCCATACGCCGTAGTTGTACCCACAACTTAGAGACCTTTTGCGCGATCGATGTTGCCAAATGCAGTTTAAAAATTGTGCCTTAATTGAAACTTGCAAAGCAGTAAGTTGCGAATGACTTTCCGTGACGCCTCCATTGTTGGACACGTATGTGCAAAAATATATTAAACGATGCGCAAAAAAATTCTGCGCAAAATAGGTAAAAGAAAAAGTTGTTCCTTTAACAAATTTCTAATTTCTGGATCAAGTTCTGAAACTTGGTTGGAGACTTAATAGATGATCACTGAGTAAGGATGGAAAACTACGAAGATATAAAGAAACATCAAGGAGAACAATTATTCGATTAGAATGGACAAGTAAACATCAATCAACAAACCCTTTTTTGAATAATTATCGTTTTTTGCAATCTCAGAGATACGTTCGCAGATTTATTACGAGTGTAGCGTTTATATGATCAAAATAACAAAAGCTCTCGGCGTGAGTCATTATTTGAGGGATGCGTCATGCATTCATCCTCATTTTCTTTTTAATTCCATTTGACGGACTGAACACATATCGCCTTTACAATGACTCGCAATGGCCTCCCGCTGTATCGAGTCACTGCTACTTATCGTCCCAGACAAGTATGAGACCCGTCTGGTACCAGTCTACCGATCCGTCGGGATGGTGGATGGCTTGGTGAGGCATGAGAGCGAGATCGAACCGTCGACCTTGTACCTCAAACTTCGAACCCCTGGTCGACCGTCGACCGCCGAATGCGCTAGCTAACATGAACATCAGTTGTTAGATCAAAAGATAAACAGTTGCAAATATTATGACTGTAATGTTTGCGAGAGTAGTTGAGTTTAAGATGAGTATGGATAAAGCAATCTGCTGGGATCTACCTCTGGAATGCGCTATGCATCACCACTCCACCAGCCGTCGTAAAAGTATTTGAACGAATATTTGGCCTACTCGATGGCTTCTGATGCTTAAAGCCTCAAATTCACATTAATATATGATAAGAATTTGTCTGACACAAATCTTTAGCTGCTTGAATGAGCGTTGGTGTTATATAAGCCAGAATAACAAAAACTACAGTGAAAAAGAATTTTATCAAAGTTATGAGAAGTCTCGATTGAGGCAGCGTTGTCTGGAAATATAACTAAGAGCGAAATCGAGCCTTTAAAACGTACTAGCCGAGGAAAAAAGTGAAAGCGAATAACCCGCGACGAAGATCTACAGGATAATTTCCCATCCTATGAAGCAAAGAGAGAAACAACATCTTCCATTCTCATTTTGTTCATGGACCCTTTGATAGATCACTCGTTGACGGTAGTGCAAATACGGCGCGGAATTCGGGCTGGCTGCGTCTTAGCGTCGACCGCCGGAGTAGCAGTCGACCACCCAGGGCCACTGATTTACCGACGCCTCTTTTATCGATACGCTTCTGATCTATTGAGCAAAACTCTTCACGCTGTTCACAGCACAAACCATTCATTCTCATAATTATTGAATTTGATTTCACAATTAGTTATGGAAATGTAATATTATTTATCTTCTATTTGACGGTTTCGTCACATAATTTGACTGCCCCGAAAAATTTGTTTACGAATTGCAGTAGATAATGTAGCCACTTTACTGGTACGTGAACTTCGTTAATAGACAGTGATGGCAAATTCTCTCAATCACCCATATTCCTGACGATATCGTATTTTCTCTTTTTCTTGGGGGAACGCTTGCGAAAGAGAGACGATGGCGAACGAGCTTCAGCAAGCGACAAATTGCTACGGTTGTGCACAATTTGAAAGGAAACTCAGCTCATGAAATACCACAGTACGAACGAGAAGACATCGAATTGGATGGTTCTGTGACTGCAAAAAGCCATCTCTGCAGTGATCTTTAAATGCTAGGTGAACATGGTGAACAACATGAAATAGAATTTCTCAGACGAGGACAAGAATAATGATTATTATTTGAAAGGTGCAGCGAAATTTTCGTTGCACTATCGGGCCCTCAGCCTCTAACTCACTTCCTTGTCGAATGATCTTCATATAGCAAAAATGTGATATATGTATGCTGCAACTTAGTATTACTCACATAGAGATTGACTGACGTTTTTTGTAAAGTAATTGATAAGCATAATATCAAGCCGAACTCTATGTTTCAACCATGAAAAATGTCACGTTTTGAAACCAAAACAAAGATAGATCGGTCATGTGTAAGAATGAGTCGACGACAGACGAATGAAAACAAGAGAAACAAGTTTGAAAGGACGTGATTTCTTGGGCACAACTTTCTGAGTTGACATTTTTGTAACCAAGAGCAACTAGCTGGATTAAAACTTCCCTGTTTCAATCACGAAATAATACTGGCAAACATCATCACACTACTTATGAACCACCCCCACAGGCAAAGGTGGCAAGAGGGAAAAAGTGGATCATTTCTTGTACTGCTTACGGAAACATACTGTCGTGGTTCCAGATGTATGTCGGAGCACATTTGGAACAGAAAATGTAGAGATGAAACTTCTAAAAACTTATTTTCTGCAAATTCAAGCTTTGATGTGATGAACGGCTTGGATATGAACGCATAGTTTCACTAGAGAACTGTCAACGACCGTACAGACATAGCTGTTTCAATATACAACATTTGGAATGGACTATAGCCATTTAACCATTCTACTTATATCAGCTCAAATACTGTCACTTGTCAGCTTTTAGAGGACAGTGTGCATCGATGCAACAGCACTCTTGTGAGTGAAGAAAATCATAAGAAGAAAAACGAAAAAAGACCTCGATGAGTTCCTTTGTGGATTGAACAAAGAGCGAAGACATGGCCGTTACGAACTCTGCCTTCACATTTCCTTTCCATTTCATAAATGATCATTCTTCGATAACGTATGCGACGTTCAACAGGGCACGAACGCCGCATGACAGTAGGACAGCCACTTGAAGACTTTCCGGTATACTGTATTTTTTTCGCACTTGACAATAGATCCATATACACTACAGTTATCTCAATGTTGACGAATTGCGGAAGATAACTGTTGTCAAGAAAAGTTTGGTTTTAATGTGACACCGACTAGGAACTGTAATCACGAAGCAAGTGGCTGTAGGAAATTGTACTCAAGATACTTAATTTGAATCTAAACGATGATTTCCCAAGAAAAAAATATAATTACGAATGCACTAGCCCACTGCCATCCTTTGCGGCATCGGCGTTTCCTACTTTTGCATAGTCGTTTGCCTCACATTTGTTGCTATATGCTACGTTCCTGCAATGCCTTTGAACTAAGCACCATTAGACTAACAGAGATCGTTCAACCACATAGTAATCACCAACCACACTATCAGAAGAAGTCCCTTCATGTGCTTGAAAGAGAATCAGAACGAGACAGCTTACTAGCCTCTTCTTTTTTGTTGAATGAAAAAATTTAGTATCTATAAGAATGCCTTCGCAATGAGAGTTATCGAACATATTTCTTCACATTCAAAATACATGAATACTTAAGCTCCACCTAATCAGTAATAAAGCTGAAGACAGCGCAGATACTCACAGAAGACTTGTTTGAAATCGAAGATGGTTAGTAATTGTAAGTTAAAGTCATAGAGGTGGACTGCTGAAGGTTGCACGTCACTTAAGACTAATGAAACGAATCGATCATTGCAAAGTTTTCGTTTTTTGAGAAAATCGTTCCGAACATCGCGTAATACATTAGCACACAAATTAAGGAAATCAAAATGATATACTCTGAGACCATTACGGGTCGAGCTCCGCTATTAACAAAAGTCATGCCTAAAAGTGTATGTTATTATCAGATATGCAAATTAAATATGATTGGCTAGGTTGAAAACTACCCACACATCATGGTGTGGTACTGGAAAAGTGTTGGTGTTCAAAAGCATTTTTCATGCTTTTGCGCTAACGGAAGGAAACTATGAGAGCAATTCCACACAAAAACACTCGAATGATCGTTACCGTAGTCGCCTTCTACGCTACTATGACTTCACTTTGCAACTTATGAGCCACAAAATCACATATGGCATGAGATTGGGAAAGAATAATACAATCTAATCTCAATTTCAAAAAGATGTCTATCATGGTCGAAACCTTTTTATAATCTTTTTCAACCTTCAGAATCGAATACTTCGCATGATTCCATAAAATAAGCATTTCTTATAGACATTTCACAAAACCAAAAAGGACTTCCTAGAACATTTGAGACTTTTGAAATAGAACTGCGCTCACAGAGTTTTGAAACTGCTGAACTAAGTAATGACAGAACTGATAAGTTTAATTCGAAATAAAATGCCTTGTAGGATTCCAAACGCCTCAAATAGTATCAACCACTAAGGTTTTTTGTATCAAGCCTTCGAAATTGAAGAAGCCCGAAAACTGTTCGCGAAGATTGTATCGAGGAGCTCACAAGAAGATGTGTAGAATTCTGACAGACCATTCGGATGTTCGAATGATCATTATAGCGCGTTAGTGATTCTGTCTACGGACCTCCCTCTTTGAGGGCTCCCGCCCGGTTAGTGGCGTGGGCACGTGGAGCGTCTTCAGGTGGTGGATAGGGAGAATAGAATGTGAACCAAAAGCGACTATGTGCTTTCCAGAGAAACAGGTGGATTCAGGGGATGAGCTTCCTGGTTCTACAGCACCGATTGGACAAAACTCTATTTTTTCGAGTCAATTCGGACAAAAGCCTGCAATCAAGCTGCTGGGAAGTACATGGGAGGCGATTAGGAGTCGCTTACAATAAATAAGCTCTTGCCGCTCCTCCGAGAGAGATTAGCAAGCTATTCGTGAGTACCCAACCTTCCCGTTTAGAGCGTAGCAAGCTGTACGTTGGTTACTTAAATGCTAAGAACACCAATGAATATGAGTCTCACTCCGCTTACCCCGAAAGAGCCTCCGGTACAGCAGCGGTGGGTAGGACGAGTACGGAGATGCTGCTTAGATTTTTGTCGAAAGGTCGATACTCGGAGTGTCCGATATCTCGCAAATGAGAGAAGGAAGTTAAAACTTTGACCTACGTCAGCGATTCAAGGTCAAAGACACCATTTTACACGTCAGGATATTAAAATAAGGTGGGTCGGACAGGTGATGCGCTTCAACGACCACCAATGGACGAGAGCCGTTACAGACTGAATTTCTCGGGATATCAAGCGGTCTACAGGAAGACCACCGACCCTATACCCCGACTTCTTCACGAAAAGCGTAGAAGGAAGATGTAATGCTCAACGAATCTCTAGATCGATTAGGGCCCACTGGGTTAGGCTTGCACGTGATAGGGAGAAAATGGAAGTGTTGCTGGTGCCCGTTCGAGTCACTCGAGGAATAACGGGACGACAGGTGATACAGGGGATAGTATGTCGTAAGCGTAGGATGGAAGCAGCCCTCATGGCATGCCAAACACTTGCTGCCTTTATCTGCACTTTATGTTTCTTACAAAATAATGTCGGAAACAAAATTTCATATTATTCCTATACGGTTGGTCATGGCCGCCGACTTCCCCACTGTCGCAGAAACCTCTGTGGTAGTAGAAAAATCTAAGCTACGTAGTAGCAAAATTCCTTCTAGTGCACGCAGTCTGGCTGATTCCTGCGATAACGAGATGAAATCGCTCCAGCCACTTACTGTCAGTTTATCGAGTTTTTGCTGTACACTGTCAACGTTTGCTCCTCTGACATATTGAATTTTTTCCATGTAAGTTCTTTCTAAAAGCAGAACATTGCAAACGTTGTGTTTCTAAGTAACATTTTGATATGAAAGGCAATAAGATTGTGCAGTGTGCGCTGAAAGTGTGTTTCTTGCCCAAAAATGCAGCCTGTGAATTTAAAAAGGGAATTCTCAGACATTGGCACTCTTCAGGCTGAAAGTTTGTTAATTGTATAGATAATCTATGTTTTCGCTGAGATAAGGTTTCTCTAAAATCAAAATTTCACTTTCATATTTGACTGCTAAGGATGTAAAACGTCATGAGGCGTTAGGTCCAGTGCTATAAAGGTGTCTCTTCCGTTCTATTGGACTCATCAGTAGCACCCTACCTCGGCTTAGCCGCTCCTCTGAGGATAAATTATCCAAAGTTCTAAATCCAAATCTCAAATAATCTGCGATTCATTCTAAGTGGTAGAGGTGATTGAGGATTAGTTAACGGCGCAGGGGTGAGATGGAGTTTAACAACTGGAACCGAATTTCCATGCACACAGGCACCTCACATTTGTGCGATTCACATCGTTTGGAAGATGAGGTAGCTTATAAGTGGTTTTTCCAAATGGGAAATATTATTCCGCGTCCTGATCCTATCTCTTGAACTAACCAGAGTAGGTGTGCTTTGTAGCCAATTTCAATGGCTATTTGGTTCTTTTCGTTTATCAACACAGATTTTCAAGCTTATCCCCTACTCATGGCAAGAAGCTTTTATAAAGAGTAATCACACTGTATAGTATAAATCTCAGACTATACGCAAAAATAAGCGTTTCTTTAAAAGACCCTATTATGTCGCTGAAAAAATTAGAACAATATTATGTTTCACATGCACATACTTCTCATTGAACAGGGCTCTGATTTAGACTATTAGTAGTCAATCGATAACGTAAGTTTCAGCTACACCAACACTGTGCTTATTTCCTCGAAGGACCATTTCTCTGCAATGCAGCAGGGGAAAATAGGATTGAAATCGCATGCACGAACAAAGTGGTCCTCGGTCAACTCGTGGGTCGCTTAGTGAGGCGGCAATGGAGGTTTCGTAATTGTCGATTGATTTTTGACCG